>VZZY01014203.1:0-14498 GCA_013400335.1 Eurystomus gularis | reverse complement strand
CAGCTCTCAAGTTGATGGTCCATAAGACAGGGACCAGGGAGACAGAGTCCCTCCCACTGTAAGTAAGGACAAGGTTCATGACTGTCTGAGGAACCTCAACACACACAAGTCCATGGGACCTGATGAGATGCATCCCAGAGTCCTGAGGGAATCGGCTAATGCAGTTGCCAGGCCCCTGTCCATAATATTTGAAAAGTCATGGCAGTCAGGTGAAGTCCCTAGTGACTGGAAGAAAAGTAACATTACAGCCATTTTTAAAAAGGGTAGAAAGGAAGACCTCAGGAACTACTGACCTGTCAGCCTCACCCCTGTGCCTGGGAAGATCATGGAGCAGATCCTCCTAGAAGATATGCTAAAGCATATGAAGGACAGGGAGGTGATTCAAGACAGTCGGCATGGCTTTACTACGGGCAAGTCCTGCCTGACCGACTTTCTATAATGAAGTGACTGCCTCAGTAGACAAGGGAAGATCTATGGATGTCATCTGTCTGGACTTCTGCAAGGCCTTTGACACAGTCCCCCACAACATCCTTCTCTCAAAGCTGGAGAAATATGGGTTCAACTGATAGACTGTTCAGTGGATAAGAAATTGGCTGGATGGTCGCATCCAGAGAGTAGTGGTCAGTGGCTCAATGTTTGGATGGTAAAGTGTGACAAGTGTGACGTACTGGGGCCAGCGTTGTTTAATATCTTCATTAATGATATTGACAGTGGCACTGAGTGCACCCTCAGCAAGTTTGCTGATGACACCAAGGTGGGTGGTGCAGTTGATATGCCAGAGGGACAGGGTGCCGTCCAGAGGAACCTGGACAAGCTAGAAAAGTGGGCCTGGGTGAACGTCACAAGGCTCAACAAGGCCAAGTGCAGGGTCCTGCACCTGGGCTGGGGCAACCAGTGTTATCAATATAGGCTGGAAGAGGACATGCTAGAGAGCAGCCCTGTGGAAAAAGACTTGGGGATACTAGTAGATGAAAAGCTGGACATGAGCCACCAATGTGCAATGGCAGCGCAGAAGGCCAATTGCATCCTGGGCTGCATCAAAAGAAGCGTGGCCATCCGATTGAGAGAGGTGATTCTGCTCTGGTGAGACCTCACCTGGAGTACTGCGTCCAGTTCTGGAGCCCCCAGCACAAGAAAGATATGGACCTGCTGGAGCATGTCCAGAGAAGAGCCACAAAAATGATGAGAGAGCTTGAGCACCTCTCCTCTGAAGACAGGCTGAGAGAGTTGGGGTTGTTCAGCCTGGAGAAGAGAAGGCTCCAGGGGGACCTTATACTGACCTTCCAGTACCTAAAAGGGGCCTATAAGGCGGCAGGGAGGATCTGTTCTTAAGGGTTTGTAGCAACAGGTTAATGGTTCTAAGCTAGAAAAGGGTAGATTTAGGTTAGACATTAGGAAAAAGTTCTTTAACATGAGGGTGGTTGATCACTGGAACAGGTTGCCCCGAGAGGTGGTGGAGGCCCCATCCCTGGAGACATTCAAGGTCAGGCTTGATGGTGTTCTGAGCAACATGACCTTGTTAGAGATGTCCCTGCTTATTGTAGGGAGATTGGACTAGATGACCTTTGGAGGTCCCTTCCAACCCAATACATTAAATGATTCTATGATTCTAAGGTTGAAGATTGAGCAGGACTGAGAGCAGAATTCCTAGGGCAGCATTAAGAGATTTCCAGCAAAGACACTGGATGGGCAGGGTGGTGCATTGTGTGAGCAGGTTCGGAGTTGGAAGGACTCTGTGCTGCTCAGCAGCTGTCAGGGTACAATGAGCTTTGTGCTTTTCTTGGCAAGTCAGCCCATTGGCAGGGTAGGGGGCCCTGTAATAAGTGCTGAATGGGTAGCAAACAGTGTAAGAGGCTAACAGCATTATCTCCTGCAAGGAAACTTTGAGGGATTACTTCCTAAGAAACAAAGGCGGGCGAGTTTCATAGTGTTGCTCCTAGCTGTATTTTCTTCTAAACAGCCAAAGACCTGAGGGCAGGGAGCTAGCAGGAGTTAAGGTGTTTGGCAAGGATGTGCTGCGTGCCAATCGAAACAAAAACATCCCTTTGGCATGCTTGGTTCGGCAGTGAGGCTGAAAACATTGAAATGACATTTAGAGATGAGGTCTGCAACTAATCACGTTGCCTGGGTTTCTTCCCCAACTAAGACAAGCTTTTTTATTATTGCTAATTTTACAAAGGGTCCTAGTAGCCATTATTTCCCAATCTGTATAAGCAGAGAGTATGGAAGAGTCAGGTCTGTGTCTGAAAGAACATGCAGTCAGTACCTACCCAGAAAAATATTGTTGGCTCTCAGAGTGTTGGAAACTTGAGAAGGTGCTTTGCTAAATGGTTCAGATAGAGGATTTGAATCTTAGTCTGCTGAGGCCTCAATTTTCCACAAGCAGCATCCTGCTCTCTGCTGGTTTTTTGTTATTTTTGAGCTGTTTTGTTAGCTGCAATTTTAAACCCATGACACAAAACTTTTCTGAATGGGGAGCCTTGGAGGCTGTTTGAAAATTGGTATTGCAAACCTATAGGACCAATAATTGAAGTGGTTTATTGAAAGTGGTGAAATCAAAATAGTAACCCAATTTGCCTGGAATTTTCAAGCGGGGCAAAAAACCAGCACTCCAGTTTTTGTCTGTGATCACTGCCTTGAAGATAAATGACTTTGCTCCTTGCTGCAGGCCAGCATACATAGCCTTATACACTATACAACTTTTTTTTGTTTTGTAATTGATTTTTTTATTAGAAATTTTCAGAACAATTTCAAACCCAAATATTTTCCCTCTGCCCTTTTATTTCTTACTTGCTCTCTGGCTGATTTGGCTGTCAGTATGATGCACTGAAAAATAAATCACTGTCAGGGCTCAGTTCCCAAGTGCACGAGAGTCATGAGTCCCAAACTAACCCTGCAGTCACACAACGGTCTTTACTTCATAGTTTTATCAAAGCTTGCTGACTTCGCAGCATTCCACAGTAAAGGCAAACACGTGACGTGAAAGACAGTATCTTCTGTACCCCAAGAAAGACTAGAAACAAAGATGCCATAGAAACAGAATGTGTAACATGGGTAATGTGACTTCTTTTGTAAGGCACGTCATCTGGTGGGTTAAGCACTGCAGAATGACCTGGGTGACCAACATGTTAGGATGTTCTCTGGGACTTTGTGCAAGCAGATTCCTGTGATTATAGCTGAGCTTCCATTCTTTTCTCATTACACAGTAGCTACATACAACTGTGGAGTGAGGAGCTCTTAACATTGGGCTGTCCTACCTATTTGATTTGATGCATACAGTGCAAATAGTGCTATTAAGCCATACAGGGAAAGCTTCTCTTTCTGGCAGTCTCAGGGCCAATTTCTGTGGCTCAGAGCCTGGATCCTTCAATGGAAGGATATAGCATGTATTTCATCTCATAACTCCACTGACAGCCTTTGAAGGTTTTGCTAGAAACTCAGAAGATACTGGATTATTGCTGAAGATTTTGCCTTTGCTCCTTTTCATAAACTAAAATTTTAGACCTCTCACCCTGTAGAGGAAAGCTGAAAAATTTGAACGTGTTTGGTGAAAGTAGACAAAAAATAGCAAAGCCTAAACTTCAACTTTAACTGATCATATGGTACAAAAGCAAATCTGTATTCAGGAATATTGTGTGATGCTGTTTCAGCTTAAGCATGCTAGTGCTGATTTTGTGGGGTCTCTGGTTTCCTGTGTGCTGTAAACATTTAACGTTTTTAACTTCTTGCCATACTGCAGATATTTGTAGCAAGCAGAAGGCATCAGATGTAGGATAGTGAACTTTTGAACTGCTGCTAAAGCTAAATCTACTAAACTGTAGAGTGAAAGGTGATGCCACAAGCAGCCTTGGAAATTTTTTTCAAGGATAAGAAACAGATGAGAACCTCTTTTTTTTTTTTTTTAAGTTACTTTCCCACTGAGGAAAAGAGTAAATTCACCTTTCAAGATAAATTAGAAATCACTCCTAACTGCTTGCTCGAGGAAGGCCAAAGAACAACCACGTGAACATTAGAAGTGTAGAAAAGTATGCTAATATGACTGTAAGTTTGCAGAAAAGTAATCAAAATAAAGAGGGGACAGAGAGACAGCAATGAAAAGACAAGCAACCTTCAGTGGGTCCCTCTAACAGGTACCGTGTTTACATTGTTAAAAAATGGGGAAACCAATCTTTGTCCACATGTTATCGGTAAATGAGGGTTTTAATAATAAATCATCTATGTGATCACTATTTTCTTTCCCTTTGGAAGGAGAACAGCTCTAAAAAGAAAAATATCGCTGCAAGTGGGGTGTTTTACTAGTGGAAATCAAATAGAAACAAGTCTGGATTTATTATTTTCCTTGATTTGTGGAGTGTTTAATATTTGTGGGTGGCTTTTTTGGTTTGGTTTTATAAAGGTAGGGAGATTTGTTGTTTCATGATGGAGTAGTCTGCATTTGGCACCCATCATGAGGCATCAGTTACTGGGGCATTAGCAGATCAGGCAGCAGTGGGAGTTGGAGCAAAACTATAATCCCCATTCCAAGTCATTGGTTGGGTTTAAATCGGCGGCGTCACAACTGATGTAGAACTGAGTGTGATCAGCAAAAAGGGAGTCAATGGTGTATAACAAGATCATGTTTCTTTGTCTTCTGTGACTGAACCCAGTACTCCAAACCATCAATGGCTGATGACTGATTGTGTCTCTACTGCATGGTGCCTTTCAGTGCCCTTTTCCTTAACATCCATGCTTGCGAATCTATTAATATCTTGGCTTCCTTGATACCTGTTACCCAGGTCTCTCTTTGAGGACAGTCAGGATACATTCCTCAGTAGAGCACACATGCAACCTTTGAAAATTGCTAGGAGAGCTATGAAAAGAATCAGGGTGGTAGCATGACTGGAATATGGCAACACTCAAGTCAAATTTGGTGAAAGAAAAATGCTGCAAATTCAAAACAGAAGGATGAGGCTTAGGAGCACAAATCCCATTTTGCTGGTAGTGCTGCTTCTGTCCTACATGTTGGAAGTTTTGCCTAGAGGTACATAGTTACATGCTTGAAAAGAGGTTTTAGGAGTCTGACCTTAGGTTCCAAAATAGACCTTTTATGCTTATGAGCACTTAAGAAAGGAAGTATGCCTTGGGATGCATTTCTTTTTAGGATGATTACCTGTGCCCGTTTGCCATCTTACTTCTGATTCTCCTGCCCCTCCAATACTGAGCGTGATTCCCTTGCTTCCCTGTAGGGAGAGATAGATGAGCAGACATGTAAATCAACCTTCTGCAACTCTTGCACAGGATTTCATAGTCTGTCACAGAGGAGCAATCATCTGTCACATTAATATGGTTCTTATTACAGTATTTATACTGTAATAAGTTTGACACTCCCTGTCTTTCATCATTTTCATTAGCATGAAAAGTAAGGTTTTAACAACTAAGGTAATAGGTAATAATGTAGCATTAGAACATAAGTCTAGTGACGATACAGATACCCATGAAATGACAGGGAGATGTTATAATTTCCTTCCAGCACTTATTTTGGGGACAGACTTGTGTAGGTGTCTTAATTTTTAGTGAGTATTCACTATAATTATCAGAACTAACAGGAATGCTTGCCAAAGAGGAGAAAGAAATCTCTGGATTGTAATTAAAGATGAGAGCTAGCAGTTACTGTTACAAATTACCAGATTTCAGGTCAGGTGCTCAGAATACGTTCCCTTCCTAATTCTGACCAATGTATGTCTAAAATGTTAGAGTTACGGGAGGGTTCATCAGCAGAATTGGTAACTTTGGTAAAGGTTAAACCAGTTTAAAACCAGTCTGTGTTCACAGGCACAGATGGGCTAAACTTTAACTGAAGTGAACCAGATCTTTGACTTAAATATTTTAATTATTCTTTTATTACTGTCAGAACTGTGAAGCACTTTGCAGAGTCATTGAAGCCCCCCTTAAATAACCAGAGGAGAAATTAGTCAGTCATAAAAATGTAGCTAAACAGCTGAGGTAAAGGCAACCATTACTTGACAGCACAGGGTCATTCAGTGGAAATGTGTAAGGTAATGAAAACACAGAAAGGGATGATTTCCCTATGCCATAAGGAAAGCAAAAAGACTTTAGTTATCCACAATAGCACCTGAACACACTGTTACAGTTAATTTGCGGTGTAATGGAGTGTTTAATGGCTTTCAGTGGTCAAGAAGTTGGTTTTAGAAAGAGTGCAGGTAACAGTTTTAAAGGCATCCAAGTGATTTATTGCATTTGTAGACTGTACAGTGTGTTGGGGTGCTGAGAAGCCCCAAGCTAGCATCTTCTGCTCTGGTGCCAGAGCTGAATGCAAAGCTGAGGTCTTTTGGCAGCACTGCTGCAGATCTAGAGAGCTCACAGCCCCTCCACTGCATGCACGTGTATTGGCAGGCTCAGAGCCATCTCGAGGACTGTAGGCAGCCCTGCATTGCTTTCCACAAGAATGGCCCATTTGCTTTAGACATGGTGATTGCTTTTACCCTGTAGGACTGTCTTCTTTGAGCTCTAGGATCAAAAGTCACATACTTGAACATCTAGTCACATCACATGCCTGCGACCAACTTGTGCATGATCAGGCAATGCTTCTCTCTAGGATTCAAGTCCTAGTTTTTGGATCCATCTAGTATACATGATGATAGGATTTTGCTTTCCCTGCTGACCTAATGCTTTCAGAGGGCCATTGCAACTTCCCACGTGGCTTCCCACTTTGTGATTTGGCAGCAGGCTCCATCACTGTTTTCTCCATCACTTAGATTTTTCTCATCACGTCTTCCATGTACTAAAATATGTTGTGCCTCCTTGAGAAAGAAGCTGGCAGCATGAGGTCTGTCTGCATGAAGATAGTGAAGCACCATAAAGCTGGATGTGAGTTTTCAATGTGTGAACTTGTACACTCCCTTTTCCCTGTGCAAATCCCTGCGCACAGCAGAAGGAGACTGCCTGTCACCACAAGCATCTGGCCAGTGGGTTCAGCAACTCTTCTAGGAGTTTAAGCTCCATCTCGGTACACTGAACTGTTCAAGCAGACCTCTGGTTAGCGAGAAGGTGTATTTGTCCACTGTAGCCAGTGTAATCAGTCATTGTCATTTGTGTAACTGAGCTGATTGTTACCAGTATCTGTATCACAAATCAACATTTGTGATGCAGAACTTTTTGTTTGGTAGAAATCAGAGCAATCTGCAGATGAAGGTGAGTGCTCCCATCCCTGTTTAACTGATAGGAAAACAGCAACGAAAAACAATTTCTGAAGAGCAGCAGATCTGGTAGTTAACCATTGGGAATAAAATCCTGTCTCTTACCATTCCTATGGATGCTTTGTAAATTTCAAGTGTGCATAATGTGCAGTTTGAGACATATTTTGATATATATCCTTTTGACAGGCAAATCATAGCCTATCTTTGTGTTTCAAGATTGGATGAGCCTGATTCTTAAAACGAGATTCTAAGTGTTCTGATATTCATGTTCACAAAACCATATTCTACTTATTTAAGTATTCTGCAGTAGCTGTAGGTTTAATCACATACTCTTGCCTGGCAGCTTACTCACTACAACATGCAGCCCACAGGGCCAGCTGTATCCTGGGATGCATCAGGAGGAGTGTGGCCAGCAGATCAAGAGAGGTGATTCTCCCCCTTTACTTTGCTCTTGTGAGACCCCACCTCGAATACTGCACCCAGTTCTGGTGTCCCCACCATAAAAGGGACATAGATCTGTTGGAACGAGTCCAGAGGAGGGCCACAAAGATGATCCAGGGGCTAGAGCATCTCTGCTATGAGGATAGGCTGAGAGCACTGGGATTCTTCAACCTGGAGAAGAGAAGACTCAGGGGTGACCTTATAAGTGCCTTCCAATACCTGAAGGGAACAGGTAGGCTGGAGATGGACTTTTCACAAGAGTGTCCAGCGACAGGACAAGGGGAAACGGTTTTAAATTGAAAGAGAGTAGGTTTAGACTAGATCTTAGAAAGTTCTTCAGTACAAGGGTGGCGAGACTCTGGAATAGATTGCCCAGAGAGGTTGTGGATGCTTCCTCCCTGGAGGTGACGCATGGAAATGAGCTCAAAAACTCGCAGAGAGTTTATAAGGAGGTATGTTTATTCGCCAGCGGGTGCATGGGGGCTGTGCCTCCAAAAGCGTGCACACCGGCATGGCTCCACATCATGCTTATAAGCAGTAATTATGCAATATGCCTATACACATTACATCATCTATCCCCGCTTCGTATGGAAATCAGGTCTCCTTCCCCTTGCACCTGTGCAGTGTGCTGTGGTGGTGGTCTTCTGGTGGTCGTCCCGCCATCTTGTGTTGAAGTCTTCCTCAGTCTTGCACTTTTCACCCTCTGGTTTTGCGCAGTCTCTCTGGGTCTCTGGCCTGTCTCCAAACCATGTAGAACAGGTGTTCTCGTTCTTCTTAGTTCTTGACACATTTAGTTCCCTATACCTATTTTGTAACGCTTTGCTCCAATAATCTAACTCAATAGCTATTGTGATTAAAGTTTGCAATGCTTTGCCTTGCTAAACTAGCTAAATAGCATTGTAGTTAATTTTTAAAATAAAGCCCAAAGCAACATGTCTCCCTTCAGAGGTGTTCAAGGCCAGGTTGGATGAGGCCTTGAGCAACTTAGTCTAGTTGAGAGGCATTCCTGCCCATGGCAGGGAGGTTAGATTAGGTGATTTCTAGGGTCCCTTCCAACCTAAGCCATTCTATGAGTCTATGAATTGGATACACTCGGCATAAATTCAAGTGAAGTAGACAAAGAATTGTCTGTGCCATAGTTACCATCACTTTATCTCATTTTGAAAATCAGAGTTCGGTTCCCCATGAATACTGAACTGTCTTTTGTTATCTTTATCATCTTTGTTTCAATGCATTAGATAATTAATGAACATGGGAAGCACATGAAGTCCAGGCTGTCAGCTGGTGCCAGTTGTTTGTTCCCAGAGAGAATCTGGCTCAGAGCCTGTCTCTGCCAAGAGTCTCTCCCCTTTGAAGCACACACATAGCAAAAGGAATGGTTGCATTATGTGACTAGAGAGGTCAAGAAGATGGGTGGTTACGCTGTCAAACATTCAAAACGTTGTACAGACAATGACTTCTTCAAAGTCCATTCTGAAATGAACTGGCAGTTTCAAGTTACTCTGATAGACTGAAGTTGCATAGTTTTAGATTTGCGATGGGTTGATGAAGCTCCCACTCTCTCAATTATGCTAGACCTTCCAGCAACTGTGGCTGGTTTCCTGGGTCAGAAACCTTCTCCTTGCATCCATTAACCCCTGTCCATCTTCACATTCAGGAGAGTCACACTCAGTGGTGTAACAGTAAACTTTGGACAGTGGGTGTGGGTGCCTGCATTCACAGGTGTTCTGATCTGCTGAGATTTATACCACCATGCCCCAGATGCATCTACAGGGTGACATATGCCTACTGATCATGAAAGACAAGCAGGAATAAATGCTGCAGGCTTTTTTATAAAAAATGCTGGTGTCTCTACATTTGCGTAGCAGTGTGGCCTGATTATTCAAGAGCTCTAAGGTTTATCCCAAGATCATGATTTTTACATCAAAAGCAGATTAATGGTAGTCGACAGCTTTGTGTCCATCCAAACACAGTGTGAAGTGATAATAAGTATAGAATTGCTAGTCAGTAGGGTCCCATGTCACATACTCAGACTAGATAAATGATGAATATGTAATGAAATTACATAGAATTGAGACAGATGGCTCTAGCTTTTGATAAATGCATATATCTTCACAATCAGATAATAATGGCAATGTGTGGAAGATCAATTGGGATATAAAAACTTTGAAAATGGAAATCATTTCTCTGCTTTCACTTTAAGATGCGCATTTAAAACAGAATCAAGCTTAATTTAATTATAAGTTCTTGTTTCATTTCATGATGAAAAAAAAGAAGAAAGAAAACCCAGTAAAAAAAATACAGGGACATTTTCATCTTATTTTGCTTTGAACTGTTGTTATTTATCCTACTGCATATAATGAAATACTATTGCTAAAGGAAAAGACTATTATTTTCTCTCCAATAAACGTTAAGATAGATTGATGGTTCCCACTATGAAAAGGACTAAATTAAATTCTTGACACCTTTTCAGGAGATGTCATTTTGTTCCTAAGAACTCCAGTTACAAGGAAGCTTATAATACGGTCCACCTGTTTTTGATAGGGATATTTAATATTTTACTGACTATTAAAGATGCAAAGTCCTTGAGATAAATCAACCTTTCCTTCTCTCTCTTGATGTTACTATTTTACTTTAGGTACCTCTTTCAGAGAATTGCAATGATTGACTAGGGACATGATGTAAAAATCATTGTTTGAAATAATGTCATTACCAAAAAGTAAGGAATTTTGAGAACAAAATAATTATGAAGCTCATTAAATTCACAGTTTCTGCATATTGCAGATTAGTGAAAGACTAATGACAGCAATGCAGCACATAATTTTGCACAGTGGTTGTGTATTATCTGAAATACTGTCACTTCCTCTGAATTTAAAGTCCTAGCTTGTGTAGATAAACAAATATATCTGTCTCTCATTTGCATGGGATTTCACTTCAAGTGAAGTGGAAGTAGCTTGTGGTTTTCTGCAGTTGATCAGCCAAACTTTGAGTACTAGTTATAATGAGAAAAATATCGGCTGAGGGTGTTGCACCAGTACCCAAAAAGGGTATTACAGGTATGAAGAGTTTATAATCTCTTGTCTTCAGATGAGATTTCTTGAATTGAGAGGGAGGAAATGGGGCATAGAATGGAGCAGCAGCTTTCCTAAAATGGGTAAAATAGTACTAGGTGGGAGTACTAGGGGCAGTCCTCTGTGCTTTATGGCTGTCTGCGATGCTGCCATAGGAGAAGCTTCAGGTGAAACAGTACTTTGTGTGGCTGCAGAGATCCTGAATTAGCAGCTGGCAAATCAAGTTTAACCCCTCAGTTTGGGGCTCAGCACATAAATTGCCTTGGTGTCTTCTGGAGAGCAAGAGAGGATGATCCAGGCATAAATGCAGTGGCCTTGCACGAGGAGTATGCAATTTCTGCTGCACTGAGGAACAAGCAAATCAGGTTCGGAGCAGCAGACACTGAGTCTTTTTTGCATATCCGTTGGAAGAAAAAGTATGTTGCATAGCACTATCTAGGCTCAAGAGACAGGTGTTTCCTTAACTTTGTGTTTATCAAAGTCTTCCAAATGCAGCGGGAGACTTTTTTTTAATTTTCATAGTCTTTGCAGGCAGTATGAGTACTGCTATGTATTGACTACCAGCGGAAAGGGGCAAAAGCCCTGCCCCTCTCAGGCGGGAAGGCACTAATATTCACAAGGGAAACCCTTGTTGATGTCATAAGAATTTCTGCGTCTCAGGCTGCTAGCCATCACAACAGGAATGCATCTCTTCCCACAGTTTGCCTCCTTCTCAGTGCTTACAAAAATCACTTATGGCTTTCTCAAGCCAAGTCGCCTAAAGCTGGAGGGTCCCTAATAACACTTAAGCACCTTAGTACTCTCTGAGCAGGAATTCTTTGCATTTATCTTTCAAGTGGAAGGATCACTGTCTAAAGCAGGGGTCCTCAAAAATACGGCCCGCGGGCTGGATACGGCGTTCTTTTTCCTTTTTTTTGCACACTACTGTGCTGAACCAATCACATGATTTTTCTGCCTTATTAAAACAGTGAGCAAAAAACTCGATTTCCCGTAAATCTATTCTGCAAAATCCTCCAGGAAGCCGGAAATGTGATAACACTGGCCATAAATATTGAAAAAGTAAACAAACTTTCTCTTTTCCGCCTCACTGCACAAAGGGAGCACATCACTCCTGCTGGGCGCACCCCCATCCCCCCNGAGGGAGCAGCCGCCAGACAGAACTGCTGACTCCCACTGCTCTAGGAATCCGGGGGAGAGAAAGAAGCCGTGAGCCGCCGCTGGCTGTGAGTTGCGCAATTGCTGCCACCGCCGTGAGCCGCCGCCGCGAGCCAAAACTGAAAGAATCTAGAAAAAAAGCTGCAAGCTGCAGCAAGAAGAAGAAATTGCGACAAGAGGCCACTGGCTGCAGAAAGCCACGTCGCCAGAAAAAGCCGCTCCAAGCTGGGAGCACTATACTGAAGAAGAAGTTGTGCCGAAGAAACTGCACCGAAAGCTGCGCTACCAGAAAAGACACGCTGCCAGAAAAGTTGCACCGAAGAAACTGCACTGAAAAGCTACAAGCTGCTGACGTCATCAAAACAGTCCAGGTCTGCCGGCCGGGCATCATCGCCATTCCACGGAGACCCTCGTCGAATACCGAAAGAACAGATGATGACACATGCACGTATACACACGCACCATCCACACATACAGGTCGTATTTTGATATAATGAAGTCCTTATTTGCCCTTATCTCTCCGTGGGTGAGAGGGGGAGTGAATGGGTGGGCGTAGTGTTCTTTAATACTATAATATTTCCATAGAGTAAATAATTGAATATATTTAATAATAAACTTGTTAAATACTCATTCGGTCTCCATGTCTACTTGCAAGCCTGGTGGAGAGATGTCCCAATTTACTCTCAACCCTTCTCCCTTTGGGAGGTGGTCGGACCTCTGCGCGTCCGACTGCGACATTTTGGCGTAGTCGGCAGGATGATCCTGACCCCGACATATTGGCGTAGTCGGCAGGATCGAAAGTCTATTAGTGATACTCCCTAACCACGCTCATATGCAAAAATAATAATCAAAATAGACTCAAAACCTATAACTAAATTATGGATCACCTCAGTCCCCCCCCTTCTTCTCCTAAGAAACTGGAGAAGTCATGGGGTGAGTTGGACAGTGGTGAACAGAAATAGAAAAAATAAGTCTGTTGAAATTAAATGTTCTCACGAGCCAAACATAAAAATAAAAACAGCCTTTGCTGGAATTTTGACACAAGACCACCTACANCGGGGTGAGTTGGACAGTGGTGAACAGAAATAGAGAAAATAAGTCCGTTGAAACTGAATGTTCTCACGGGCCAAACATGAAAAAATGAAAACAACCTTTGCTGGAATTTAGCACAAGGCCACCTAAGATAAGATTGTTACCATGTGCTTCACGCCTTCCACCAAACAGAAGATAACCAAGGTCAAAAAACACTGGATTGTTTTGGTACATTTGCCAAACATCAGGAAAGTCAAATTAACTCTGTGTGCCTTGCTTCAACAACCTAAAAAAAAAAAGGCAGGAGACCTCCCGGACCAGTATCAGACTTGATCAACCCTTCTCCCTTCAGGAGGTGGTCGGACCTCTGCGCGCCCGACCGCGACAACTACTACAAATAAAATATGTGCAGTGTGCATAGGAATTCATTCATTTTTTTCCAAACTATAGTCCGGCCCCCGACAGTGTCTGATGGACAGTGAACCGGCCCCCTGTTTAAAAAGTTTGAGGACCCCTGGTCTAAAGCATTTCTAGCACTATGAGTATTTGCCTTCAGTTTGCACTCATGTGAGATCATGGAGGATCTGGGATGAGATCTTAAAAGAGCCTATCACTTCATTATTGTTACCTCAGGTTAAAATTTTTCTGTGTGTCATAACTATGGTAGTTTGTTGATCAGAATGAGCCAGCTTTCAAAGGAGAAGATAATGCCATAATTTTACCTACAATATTTGTGCAACTGCTCAACAACTGCACCACAGTGAGCAAGCTCCTTGGCAGTGGCAAAGAGAGAGTGCTCTGCTCTCAAAGAGATCCTTCAAAGAGATCTTTCATGTTCTGTTGATGCATTTTAGAAACAAAACAGCGTTTTTCATTACATCATGTCCCCATCTGCCTTACAAGCCAGCAAAGATAGAGGGTTCATGTTCCCTGGCCCAGGTGTGGCCTGCAGTTCAATATCATGTGTCCTGCAATGATTTAGTTTTCTACACTGTAGCAAATTAATACTATTGGGGTGTTAAAATGTGGTTGGCCAAAGGTATTAGAAGGAATCCTTGACTCTCAGTAAGGAAAAGATTTGCCACCTCTGGTGTAGCAAGAAGAAAAAATATAAGGGAAAATCTTTATCTAGAACTTCCCATACAGTATGGAAAATCATGAAGAGAAGTTGCTCTTCTACCCATGGATTATGGGTGCTATTAAAGATAGGTGTCGCGGTCGGGCGCGCAGGTGTCCGAACCACCTCCCAAAGGGAGAGAGATTGAGGGGAAAGTGGAATATCTCCCCACCAGGCTCGTAGGCAAATACGGAGACCGAATGAGTATTTAATACATTTATTACTAAATATATTCAAATAAAACCTTATTTACTCTATGGAAATATTACGGTATTAAAGAACGCCATGCCCATCCATTCACTTCCCCTCTCACCCACGATGACGTCAGCAGCTTGTAGCTTTTCGGCATAGCTTTTCTGGCGACGTGGCTTTCTGTGGCGCGCGGCTTTCAGCGGCTTCTTGTCGCAATTTCTTCTTCAGTATGGTGCTCCCAGCTTGGAGCGACTTTTGCTGGCGACGTGGGTTTCTGCAGCGCGGCTTCCAGCG
>VZZY01014202.1:46092-236944 GCA_013400335.1 Eurystomus gularis | reverse complement strand
CTTTCTTCTTCTACCTATATTCACAGTAGCCTATTTCCTATCATCCTTTTTGCTGAAGTAGATGTAAGCTCAACTGCTCTAGTGGCAAAGAGATAAAGATTATTACTGTCATATTAAACACTAGTTTGATCATGTACTGCGCTGTGTGAAGCGTCCAAAAAAAAAATAATGCAGGGAATCCTTTAGCTGGCTCTTTTTGTATTATATGCTACACATTTAGTATGTAACTGACTTATTAGAAATACCCATGAACCTACTAATATCTAACATGACTAAATAATAGTTGTCAGCTACTTAGAGTATAAAACAAACTCTGTGTAGGGTACATTGTTACTCCTGTTGCTGATGTTCTTCAGTATCTGCCTTCCTGAGAGGCTTCTGCCTGTCCCATTAGTAAAGCTCTCTTAAAAGGATGCGTTTTCACTTAAGATCAGTCCATGCTAAAGAAGTGTCTCTGCTTCCACTAGAAATGAATAGACAAGGATTTCATATATTATTTAAGAAATGAAACTGTGCTGCTAGTTTCTTGGTGGTGTTATCCCCATCTGTTTTCCTCAGATACCTCTTTTACCTTCTTGTACTTAAGTGAATGAGCGTATACCAAGAAAGAGGCTGTTTTGGGCCAAGGAGGGGGAATGTTTTGGCATAGTTGTTTGGGTTTCCTTTTTCTTTGGTTGGTTTTGTTGTTAGTTGTGATTTCTTTTGGTTTTTTTGATACCATCTGTACTGAGCCTTGGTGTAACAGAGGTATATTTGTCACAGTATTCTTTTTACTTAGTGTGTATAAGTTCAAGTACGAATGGCTTTCTTTATCTGTTATCACAAATAATTAATATGATTTAGAAACCTATGTGTCAAATGCTTTCTTCAAAGCATATTCTGTACTTGCATCTAAACATGGCAAGATTTAACAGCAGGCTGACTGTTTCTGTTGTGCAGTCCCTTGGAAGCAACTTCATGGTCTTAATTTTTTTCCTTTTAAGTTCAAGTTGTGTATATAGTAATGTTTATAGAAAGTAATGACATAGTATTAGTGTGCTTGCTGTTAAATAGCTGCTGATGCATTAACATAATTTTGGTGCCAATTAGTACCATAGATTGAATGCATTAAGGAGTTATCACCTGGTGTGGATAAAGGTGTGGTGCCAGGATATTTGAAAGCAGGGGTGGGTCCTCAGGCAGTGCTGATAGGATTAGTCTTATGCTTGAGAAAGTTTTAAGATGAGTTGAAAAATTAGTTTAATACATCTGTTCCCTGTTTCTAAATGCTAATAGTTTCTTATGGCTGCATAAAAGATTGCTTTTCTAAAAGAAGTGTTGCTGACATTCCCCTTAAAGGAGAAATATTATTCTATTGCATATACATTGTATATTTTTAAAGAACAACCAAACAAAAAACCACCATACGAAACAGATCAGCACACAAATTACGACCCACGCTTGGTCATAGAACAACTTGAAGAAATAATATAAGAAGTGCTGCCCAGTATGCATTATTTTCTATAACGTTTCTTGCAGACTCTTTATTTTTCTTAATTCAGGAAAAAACCTTCACGTGTGAAGAAAAAAAAAAATAGGGGGTGGGAGGTGATATCATCAATCACAGAAGTTCCGATTATCCAGTTATTCTACTATTGTTTTCCTATAACGGACTGTAAAAATTTCATGGGCTTGTTTCCACTGTTGTTGCTGTATGAAGAGGCAGGTGGCATTTTGAAGCTGACCATTGGAGGAAAAAGACATGGAAAACCAGTACTCATGTAAAATGTCATTACCCCTATCAGGGATCCATGAGGTAAATCAGCTTTCCACTGAACTTGTGTGCACATCAAGTGTGCTGATAAGCTCAAACATTTTTCTGCAGAAGTTGGCTTGCACGTGTAAATCTGTTAGTTTCTTCAGAGAATCAGTTTCTCACATCTGGGGAAGAAGGACAACTGAAACTAAGGTTTCAAGCAGGTTTCTTACAGTTTTAGTAATTCTAGATACAAAGGGAATTGCTGTACCCTAACAAGCACAAGGAGAAGGGCATTAGAGGGGAAACAATAGAAATGACTACTTGCTAGAGAAACACTAATGCAGAAAGGAGAAATGATACCATTTGCGCTTTCCCTTGTGAGTTTTGTTATTTTTGCATCTTATATTTTTACCTAAAGGACTAATTGGTATCTTGAGAGGAATAGGAGAAGGAAAAGAAATCATGAATATCAGAATACCTTAATTTTCTTATTTAATGCTTCTTCTGTTGGTCTGTGAGGCTAATTCTCAAAGTTAATGACTTTTCTTGAAAAACTAGGTCCAATCTGTTGTATTTTTTAAGTAGTTAACTTTCTTGATCAGGAGCTGGAAAACTGGGATGCACCATTTTGACTATGTGCATAATTTCACTTTTTGTTTCTGTATGTTATAATGGCTTACTGATATTGACTGCTAGTCTAGCTTTATATTCCACATTTGAGTTTAGAACAAGGAAAACAGTATCTATGTAAGGTACTACAGTTAAGTGTCTTCATCATCGTGCGATACTGGAAATACAGGATTTGTGTTGAAGGATCAGATCTCTGGTTATCAGAAGGAGTATTGATGCAAAAAAAAAAATTACTACATGTGGCCACAGCTAAATCATAAAACCATAGAATATTTTAGGTCAGAAGGGACTTTTAAAGGTCATCTAGTCCACCCCTCTGCAGTAAGCAGGGACACCTTTAATTAGATCAGGTTACTCAGAGCTCCATCAGATGTTTCAGAGGTGTTAAAAAACTTCATCTTAGGCACTTGTGAAGAAATCAGTTAAGGGTGTAGGTTTTTATTTAAACCTGAAATCTGTTAAGGAAGCAGAATAATTGCTTTGTACTAGAATAATTCTTAATTATTTAAAGTGTTTATTCTTCCCACACACACACCCTTCCCCCTGTCATTCGATCTTATTTATTACTGTTATTCAGGATTGAGTAATACTTCAGGTCTGCGTAAATCTAAATACTCATCCACAAGATATTTGAAAACAGGAAATTTCTTGTCTTAGGACCTGCAGGCTAGTCCTAGAGTAGTTGGAAGCTCATCTGCTTTATTGTTACATCAGCTTGTCAATTGTTTGGGAAACACAGAAAGTTGGTTTGATTTAAAGTTGTCTAAAAGTTAAATTCCAAAATGAATGATGTGTTGGTAGATATTTGCAAATGGTTTTTCCCAGATTGACTGGGTCCTGTTCTGGACTTCCATTTCATAATTATTACCTTTGGTTTTGCATATTAGATTTCTGTAGAAAATACAGATACAATACACCTGGAAAGCAGTACTCTGTAGTAACGCACTTGTCAAACTGAATTTCAGTTGGAACTTCAGACGTGGTTTGAAAATGTCTGCTAGATCAAGCCATTAGTTGCAAATGAATTTCTGCCTTACTTAAATGGTATTTGAATTAGATGCTCAGCATTGCAACATTAACAAAACTAACTTCTGTAGTGTCTCAAAATTCTGTTTCTGTGTATTTGTAGAAACATAAGGATCACAGTGGTTATGTCTCCTGGTCAGGTAACATCTGAAGAAGGTTTTTCAAGATATGATGTAGATGCTTAAGTTTTTTTTTTTTGGATCTGGACTGTAACCTACAACATTTCTGTGTTCCGATAGGCATTTCACTTACAGTATGCGCTGCTGTCTTAAGTTTTTGTGTTCTTGATCATGTTTTTTCTATACATTTCCTTCCATTCCCTACTCTACACCTCAGTGCTTAGATGCTAGTGGAACAGCTGCTTGTTGTGGCTTACACTTTATAATGTGGTAAGATCATAATGCTGTATGACAAGCTGGATAATGCTGGATCAGTAGAGAGAGATGGAAGCCTGGAAGTTGCAGGCTTCTTGAATGAAACAGTGCACACAACATGTAAAGATGCACCACATTGACAGTCCACAAAAAAAGAGTATTTTTCCAATATGTTTCTTGAAAGGTGGTCTCTGTGTGATAGCGTTTTGGATATACAAGCTAGATTGCTGCTTGGTTTTTGTATCATGCATTGCTTGTTAAGAAATCAGATGTGTCTCCACACATCTGCTGCTGTACATTAACACACATGTTTAATAGGATTTGCTCTTGCACTGGAGGATGAGTATCTTGAATTTCAGCAGTCATGTGCAATACTAGAAATGTTTCTGTTAATTTGTTGTGATTGAAGAGAGACTGGTGCCCATTAATATAATGCAATGCCCTTTGTACAGACTGATAACTTTCATTTGTTTTTTTGCAATTAACTTGAGCAAATAGTGTACTTTCTCTAAACTTGATGCATGGAATATTTCTTACTTTGCTCTGTTTATTTACGTAACCTGTTTGGAATGTATCTATCTTGTAAGTGGAAATTCCAATGTTTTCACTACTTGGAGCTGTCCTGTAGTTGGAATTATGAATGTGAAATTGTAATTGATTGTTATTTCATGTACCTAATAGAACTGGGGCAGTCCCTCTGCTACCAGCTGAAGCAGAATCATTCAACTAAAAATCTTGTGCTTTTGAGACTCTTAATGGCTTTCAGTGTACCTTTGAAAATCCTGGGGAAAATCTTGCAAATGGAACAAAGCTGCTTCCCCCCGCCCCCCTTCCTCATAGCTGTTGAAAGGAAACAGAAGGTGACTTCTCAAATTAGACTTCCTTTCTTATGGAGACAGCCAACTAAGAAGCTGTGCCGGTCCATGTTGTACTGGGTACCTCAGGAGGTGATTTTTGTACTGTTCAGTGTGTTTGTTGTAGCAGTTAAAGGGCAAGGGATCAGACCTCAGCTGTATTCTCGTGTTAGATTCATTTTCACAAAGATCCAGTTGTTTTAGAAGATAAAGTAGTAGTTTTGCATAGGAGACAGTATCTGATATTTATTTTTTAACTGCATTCAGACTTACTACTGAACTTGGCACTCTTCTTAGTAATCCAAAAGGCTTTTTGTACCAAATAGAACTTTTCTGCCTTGTATTGAAGACAAACCAGACCTTAATTCAACTGACTTTTCTATGCCTTTTATCATCACAATATGAAACTGCCTGTCTTTTTACCTAGTATGATTCCTTCCGAAGATGACAATTTAGGTGGTCAGGGCATCTGTATGAGATCTCTTCCTAATTTGGAAGTTCTTGGCAACTTGTATCCTAAAGCTGTAATACAAGCAATACATCCAGGATGTACATCTCATCAGAGCTGTGAAATGCTATTCTAAATCTAAAAATATTGTAAGACTATAACAGAGTTTGTGATTCTAGGGTTGTCTTCAGTCATATTATTACCCTAACATGTATTCAAACAACACTATTTTAAACACTACTTGAGGCAGCTTTCCTTTTTTTTCTTTTGGGCTCTTTGGTGACGGGAGTTACTGTAATCTGGGAAACTTGCTTGTTCGATGTAATTAAATAGCAATGTCATCTCTTTAAAAATACATTCTAACAAGTAGATAGGCTACTGAAAGTGAAACTAGTGTCATTGCTTATTGATTTGTTTGTTCCCAGGCAAACCAATACAACAGCATAAAAACAAGCTTTCTTCTTGTCAGTCAAAAATGCGGATCACTTACAAATTGCACTGACGCACTCAAGTTAAACAGTCTTGTTCCTGTGATTTGTTTTTCTCAATTTTCAGGGCTGCTTCTGAAATTGGATTATTAAATTCTGAGAATAATCTTATTTTATACATATGCCTCATATAATCAGTCCTCTCAGGAGATGCTTGGGAGTGCTTATCTTCAGTGCACCACATCTGTGACTTTTCATCACAAAACATGGTCGCCTACATGGCTGTTTCGTGCAGAATCAACATCAAGCTCTAATAAACTGAGTAATTCTACCCATGCCTCCAGTATCTCTCTGGGCTAACCTGCCTCCCTGAAGAGAGGAGGAGCAAGGAAAATAAATGACTTTTTGCTAATGTAATATCTCTCAAAAAGCATGCTTGTTAAATACAGGGATTGTAGAATTCAACATCACTACTTTCCTGATACCACAGTGATAGAACATTGTGTTGGTTACCAGGTGAAACAGAACAATCCCATCTAATCAAACTACAAAGATGTGCTTTCACACCCAGCATCCAGTCTTCGTGCTCAAGGTTAGAGAGAGTTACTGTACTTATAGGGTTATGAGATCTTGTCAGTTGATAACTTCAAGTCTGGTATGGGCAAAGGTGTAAAACAGATAATTGATTTGGAGTGGAAATAAGACATTTCATAAGTTGTGCCTGCATTTGTTGGCACTATCCTTTTTCTCTGCTGCCACTTTAATATTTTTAAAGATGGATTAGTTTATTAGAAAAACAGCATCATGAATAACAATTACTAACAGACTATGCACTTCTGCCTTATACATTGGTTGTGTAGAGATAGTTTGCTTGGTTACAGAACAATGACGACAACAACAAGATAATAATTTAATGTAATTAGATATATTTTGTTTTGCTCTGTCTAGGTAGCAAATAGGTGGATGCTCTTTAAGTGTTTGCTGCTCTTCTGCATATATATTTGTTCTGAGCTGGTACTCCTATCTAGAATCTTTTTAATAAATAACCTTTATAGCAAGGCATATATTAGCAACAAGATATGAGGTTCTGATTCAGATTAACAGATTGGTAGTATAACCCACAAATGCACAAAAGAATAAAAGGGCAGTTTATTTTGTTTATCTTTAATTAAGGCATGCTACTGGTGTCAAGCTTCTTGTGTGGGCTTCTTTCTCTGGCTAATAGAAATTTATCTTCCACCAGTTTGGAAAAAAAAGAAGACTAAAGGGCTGGGGTGGAGATTACTCACAAGAGAGAGCTTTTGCCACTTTCAGGACTGCACCATTCCATGGTGGTGCTCAGGCTCTCCTGACCCACCTTCCACCTGCTCTCCCCCCTCCAGCAGATGCTCCCAGCTGCAGGGCAGCTACTCACTGGTGGGGGCTGCTGCTGCTGGACATCAAAACAGACTGGCAGGAGGTCTGAGAAAGTAATAGTGCATTTATTCCTGTTAAACTTTGCAACTGTAATTAAGTGAAAAAGTGAGTTGTCAGATCTAGCAAACAAGTTTATTGCTCTCTTTTTCTTTTGAGCAAGTTTTCAAAATCCTTTTGAGAAGCACCGGGAGGAGACAGTTTTGTTTAGAGACAAGCTAAAAACTTCGAAGTAAGTTGTTTGAATTGTTTAATGCTAAAAGTTTGTTTTTGTTTTTTTTTTTTAATAAAAAAATAGTGAGCTGGCCAAGATTCTTTTCTTCCTCCTCCAGTTTTGGAGAAACAGTGTTGGCTAGTGTTAGGGAGGAAATTGTTTTTTTCTGAGTGAGGAAAAATGAGTGCTAAAATAGGCGGTGGGGGAGTTAGTTGTGTGGTTTGCTTTTGCTTTTTGGCTGGGGAGTTGCATGTCCAGAGGTAGCTTGAAATATTTTCTGCATACTCTCCATTCCTTTGCCAGACTTGAGGGGCAGGGGAGGAGGTGAGGCTGTAGCTTGTATTTTATTTTTTATGTTGATTGCAGTTGTCTCATTTGAAACAGTTCTAAGGCTGTCCATTTTTTGTTGTAGTTTTACCTCAGTATTAGCATGCTTTAAAGAAAAAAAAAATCAATTAAAAGTGCATATTGTTTATTGTTTGAATCTTTCACCATTTGACTCTATCTAGTGTATTATTGTATAATTGAGTTTTCTAAATCCCAGCTTTCAATGTCCTAGTGATAAAAATGTTCTTACTTGCCACCTTATCTCTCACAGTTTGGAATAAATTGACTTTTTTGAGTTTGAGTCACCAGCTTCTGAGAGAGATTTGATTTTTTTATTTTAATTTTTTATTATTAACTTTTTTACGATAAGGAAAAACTGTCCAAAATTACACAAAACTGTCCAAATTACACATTTATCTGTCCAAATTACGTTGGGTTAGATACTAATAAAGTCAAGTGCAAGTCCTGGCAGTGGCTTTCTCTGTTTGGGCATCTCGGATTTTAGAGTGCAGTGCAACAGCACGAGTGAGCAATGTCCTGATATTGTTGAGTTGCGGCCCTGGCCCGTTTAATGCATTTACCCGGGACTCAGAGCAGGGGGTGGCTTTGTAGGAGAGGGGGAAGGGAGGGAAGTCTCCAAGTGCTACTACAAGGAATTCTTAAATAATTGCTGTGTGTATTACTGTTGCACACGCCTGTTTAAATAAACATCCTTCCATATTAAAAAAAAAACCAAACTGAATCGGGATTCAAAAAATACTTTATTGCTGGAACTAGCAATTAAAACGTGGCGAGTTTAGCTTATAGACAAAAGGATTCATTTTCTTCTTGTAGCTTACAAAAGTGAAAATGCTGTGAGGCTAACAGTTGCTGAATACTGTAAAACCTTTTTCAAAAAGAGTATTTTTAAAAAACTTAAGTGACCACTTTTATAACTGGTTCTGCACTCTTACAAAACAACAGTGTATATAAACCCTCTCAGCTAATGTAAATAAGACAAAATATTTCAATATTGAGTGCAAATTTGTTACTATTAGAACTTGTTTATGAACAGTTACAGTGTAACAGAATATTGCAAGCAATTCTTGGGGTTTTTTTGTATTCCTCGGTATTGTATAAGAAATAGTTGTTCTGTGTCTTTAAATATTTTAGCCTTTTTAACAAACTACTGCTCTGCAACCGCACTTGAATACAGGAAACGTTTCTTCTTCTGTACCGTCATCATTTGCGATACATCCCCCCTCCTGTACACTCGTTCATTTGTTCCCTGCCATGTCAGTCAAATGTGTGCATCTAGCAAACTATCCTGTCACCGTCGCGGGGCTCTGCCTGTGCCTGGAACTGACAGCAGGTACAGAGAATGCTTTCAAACAGCCTTGGGTGATTTTATTATTATTATTTTATTTCTTTGTTACCCTCATTTTAATTTTAGAAGGGAAATGTCTCGTCTCTGGTATGGGAAGAAGGGAAGAAAGCACCAGCCAGTTAATCATAAATATGCTCTGGTAATTTTCAGTGTAGTATGTTCGTTGCTGTTACTGCATTCTTGTAACGTTGTGGTGCGGAGACAGCTTCTGGAAGTTTAGATTTTGAATGTGTAAACAAGATGCTAAGTCACAAATTTTCATTACTTTTAGGTGCATAACCTAATTTCTGGTGTTCCATTAGCATTAGGTAAGAGAAACTACTTTGAGTATTCAAGGGCTCAGCAGTTTTATATTGGGGGGGGCATTCCTCCCCTTTTGGAGTAATGTGTTTTTTCAACAAAAATGAGATTTATAGCTGAGTACTGTGAACAGTAGTTTGCATTGGCATTTAATTACAAAAGTATAAATCTCCTGAGTTATTGTTGTTTATACCTTCTTAGAAGTCACTGAACCATATGAAGGTCTGATAATTTTTTTTAATTGATGGAGATGAGTCTGTTGTAATACCAGTCTCACATTTATAATGGGGGGGGCAATACCACTGTTTTCACAGTTTCAGACTTATGAAGGTAAGTGGTGTTTTTTCAGTGTTGCTTTCCCTGAGAAGACTTAGATTTGTAGTAAAGGAAATGGTTCTCAGTGAGACTTGCAGAACAGTAGCATCCTGGGGACAGGGAGGAAGTGATCTTGACAATATACTTGTGCTTTTACCAGCTGGTAGATCTGGAAGATATTTTTCATTCATATTCTACCTGTGACAGGATTTTTACTGTCTTGTTAAGAGTTACAGATCTCTGGGGTTTGGTGTATATTTCCTTAAAGGTGCTGCTGACTTTGTTTGAAATTTTGACCTTTATTTGTAGCCAAGTTACTTGCAGAATGTGAAATTGTCACGTGGCAACAACTGTTTCTGTAAATGTGTGTTCCTAACTAAGAAAATTTTGAGATAATAGGCTTTTAATTTTCTTCTGTGGCAATGGAATGTAGAATAGAGATGTAATTCCTAAATTAACTCCCGTGTACTTTGAGCATACCTTGTAGCAGTGTAAAAAGTACCTGAAGTTTACCAAGAATATGTTCTTTAATATATACCTATATTGATATATTTTCCCTAGCTAATTAATTTTAAAAATAGTAATATCCCATTTTAGAATTATCTCCCTTAGGACCAACACTTATTTTAGACAGAGTCCAACTATGCTAATAAAAACAATAGTTATCAGCTCTTAAGTAAAGGTTGAACTGAAGATGACTGTAGGAGAATCTTCTGTGCTGTGAGAGAGGTAGGGAACAGGCTATTCTGATGTGTAAAGCAAATCAAATCAGAAAAAAAGGATATAGAAGTATCTACAGATAGGAATTTTTTTTTAATGTTGCTATGTCAACAAGACATGTTCCGTTCTTGAAGTTGGGTTTTTTTCCTTCAATGAATGATCATAATGCTAGTGTGCAAGCGTAATCTTTTTACAGAAAAGAGGGAAAGAGTATTGGCACCATTACTTCTGTGTTATGCAAGACAAAGTGGGAAGCGTATCAGAGAGTCTGGCAGCATATTTGAAGTGCAGGTTTTTGACTAAATGCTTCATTAGTGGTTGTTTGGAAATTTGGATGAAAACTCACCTGACATGAAGTAATGTAATTGCTGGACCAAATGGCGTGTTAATGTAGAACAAGAATGCTTGTTTGAAGCAACTAAGTAACCCTGGATTATTTGCCTGAAAGGCCTTTGTTATTTTTGTGGTGATAGAGTGAATCTGGGCTGAGCATTGTGGGGTTTCGTACTTTCCCAGGATAAGAGATCAAATTTTGGTGAATGAATGCATTTTGCTCCCCCTTCAAAAAGACAGTAATGTTGGCTTCTCACTTTTCTTAGTGAATCAGTTTGGTATTTACTGTCTCTTTATTGTACTGTGACACAGGAGAGGCCAGTTAAGGGATGCCAGTCTTTCTGTCAAAGCCCTTTAGACAAAAGACATCAGACAGTGCAAGAGAACAAAAGGTGGATTGCCTCTTTGGGAATGCTTGTTGGAATGCTTTGCATAGCTCTGATGGGCAGCATAGCCAGAGGGGACACAACCAATGAAAGCTTAGCTTTGGCTTTTATCTTATTAAGATATTATGCAAAGGGAATTAAGGTGGTGTTGGTTTTAGTAGCTTAAATGACTTGAGACTTGCACAACTTCTGAGGTTCTTGATTTATTGGTTAACTGTAGTTGCTAAGCTAATGGCTGCGGTTCTCTGGCTGTTACAGGGATACAATAATAGAGGCTTACATGTGAAAGATGAGAATTTAGTCCTTCATCCCTGTGGATGTAAGAACTGCAAGGTTGCATCAATCCAATAATCTCTTTAAAGTCAGCTTTCCATACTAAGTTTTTCGTTTTAGAATAATAGAGTGAACTGATGATCTGAGTCTCTTTAAAAATAAAAAAAAACCAAACCAAAGCACAATCCAGTACTTTTCTTACACTGATCATGAAGGCTAGAACCTTTCCTTGATGACAAATATTTGCCATGTCCATTGTTCTAAATAATTTGGGAGTTTATGCACCATACCTCAACTAGGTCTTCCATTTAATAGCTATTGTACTGATTACATTTTTAATAATTGTGAAATATGAGGCCTCACTACAGATGCAAAGTACAATAGCAGATGAGCATTTGAAAAGGTTGTTATAAGTTGAAAGAAAACAAGTAGTAGAGGATTTTATTTTGCCTGTATGTTTTTAATGGTCCGTGCAATCTCAAGTTGATCCTTAGTCAATCCTTTTTCTTACTAAAACAGGAGACAAACATTTCCATATTGGGCTGTGATTCAGTTAGCTACTTCTAAGCATGTATAACACTTTCTTGTCATACCCGAGTGGATCTCCGCATGGCATTATCAAACTGAGATGTAATGGAGCTCAGCCTGCAGCAGCTCCTGCAGCAGCAGCTTGAGGTCAGGCACTGGGTGCGGTGGTTTCAGCAACTGACCCTCTGGTTTCTCTGCTTGCTAGTACTGAAGCCTCCATGAATTGTTCTGCATGAGGGCTGTGTTTTATTGGTAATGCTGCTATTGATCTTTTTTTCCTTTAGACAAAATGAGTCAAGTTGCCTCACCTGCCTCTTTAAGAAAGTAGCTTTCATAAATCTAATTCTTAGGTCTTCACACGAACATCCTAAGCTTTGTTTATTATTTGCCTATGTTTAATTTAGTTTTCCTGATGGCATTATGATAATCTGTCAAACCTAGTGATTTCTCATATCTTGAAAAAATAGCTTGTTTATAAAGATTTCTAGACTCGGTGTAACACGTTCTATGTGCTGCAGGTTTTGATTGCTTTCTTCTCAAATTCATTTATTCTGATTATTGCAGATAATTCATCTTCAGTATATTTTAATTGATACAGTTGCTGTGGGCTTAGGGCACTTTGAGGCAGACACTAAACAGTCCATCCTGCAAGCTGTGGGGACAATACTGATCACAGGGAGAACGTTGTTGTCATGTAGCGTACTCAGCTGTTGTGTTGCTGCTCTGGAAAACACCTTGGTGTGCAGAACAGTTCAGAGACAGCCAGTTTTAAAGGTACTGAAAGAAAGAACTGCAGCGCCAGCCAGCTCAGGAGACTGTTGTGATTCTCCAGTCCCTCTCCTCTGCCTAAAGTGGCCAATCCTGTACCTTCCCTTCCCTGTCATCAGTAGAGTGATAGGGAGCTGAATTGGCTGAAAACCACAGAAGACAAAAAATGTTTAGCTTTGTAGCCACACTTATTAGAAATTAATCAGATTCAATGTCTTTGGTTTCTTTCAGAGTGATGCCTTATAACTGTTCATCTGATGTGGTAAACCCCATGTATTAATGCATTATTGTAATGTAACCAGTATGTCCCAAGTAATCCTATTTGATGGAGAAGACAACTTCTTCAGTATTGCTTTCTCTCAAGCAATACCTGACATTTTGAGAGCAAACTATATTTGTCTGAAAAATATTTTTTTCTCTCAAAATACTCATAACAGCATTCAGTTCATAAGTGCACTTTTCATTTGAAGATATTTACAGCTTTTAGAAAGGGTTTGGTCCTTTCTT
The DNA here is from genome assembly GCA_013400335.1 of Eurystomus gularis. Taxonomy (NCBI): domain Eukaryota; kingdom Metazoa; phylum Chordata; class Aves; order Coraciiformes; family Coraciidae; genus Eurystomus; species Eurystomus gularis. The sequence continues at coordinate 223,996 of VZZY01014202.1, read as the reverse complement.
CCCCTTCCTCATTTACTGATGAATTGGTATTTTTTTCACTTAAATATCCTGGAACTTTAAAGGTGAAACTTTTTTTGACTCTCAGAAAATAATGTTCCTGAAGCTTACAGTTAACCTGATTTTACAGAGTTGGATTAAGATTCAAAGTAAAATTGTTCAACTTTCATTCTTTTCTTCAATACTTGTTTATTATTTCATATTCACAGTTCAGTGTGTTATCTATACCCTCATGATTAAGAGGACCATATAGACCGTTATGCTTTCTCTGCTGTTATCTTTCAGAAGCACTGTTCAGCTCTGATAAGACACGTCCTTTCTCTAAGGAGACAGTTTCAGCTACTTCTTGATTGGAAGTTTAACTGTACTTGGTTTGAGTGGAAAACATGCATTAGGTCTGCACGTTGGTCACTCATGGCTTTGTTAAACTGGCAGAGGAACGCTTCACTGGTGTGAGCAGTTTTCATGGTTTACAGCTGCATATAGCAGATTGGTGTGACCAGTGGCTGGAAGGGCTGATGTGTCTCTGTCTGCATTCCAAACTGTCCTTTGTGGACATTCAAACAATTGTAGCTGTGTTTTCGTGTGTATTGTTGAAGGACAAAATATTCCATGTTAGGAATTTTGATTTCATTTTTGCTCACTGCATATGCAAGCATAGCTTGCAAGAGTTGGGTACTCTGACATACTTTCAGAAAAAACAAGGTTTAGAAACATGAGATTCTCCAGAAGGAAAATCCTAAGCCTCTTGATAGGTTGAATCACCCTCAGTTTGACTTACTGCATTAAATACTAAAACTGTTGAGTGTTCTGCTAAGTGGTTAACTCACATATGCATGGCAGAGAGTCAAGCTGAAAGGCATTCAAGCTACAAGAGTCGTACAACTCATCCTGTGTTTTCTCATCAATGTTGATATTATGAAAAGAGCAGATAAGATATATCCTTAGAGATCTAATACTGTGTCATTTCAAACTTGATTAGCCCTAGGAATTTTCCTGTGGTAGACTGATCCAAGTCCCTAAGCAGAATCACTTTGGCCCTAAGGCACACTAATCTGGCCACACACATTTGTTTTGGTCTATTCCAACCAGTGTCTGGATTATCCTTAAGAGGTTTCGTTATTTTTCTCTCTTCCTGCATTCTTTTGGAAGCAGAGAATGACTAAAGAGAGAACAGTGTCCTTCAGGAACTCTTCCTGATCCTCCTGATGCTATGTGGCATAGTGAAGAGAGCACAGTATATAAAGCATATAGCAAATTCATACAAGTAGGCCTGCACTTTAATCCTGGAGAGAATACTTATATTGCTACAATTTTGAGTGATTTGGCAATTTCTGTGTAAGGACATGGCCTGTACTGGAATTTGAAAAGCCTTGTCCTATACCTTAAGGCTTTAAATGTAAGAGCTTGTCCATGTTGACTCAGGACCTTGCTCAGCCCATGTTTGAAAGCCTCCAAGGATGGAGGTTCTGCAGCCTCCCTGGGAAGTCTGTTCCAGTCCTTAACCATTGATAACATCAACTCTTTGAGCCCAGTAGTGCCGCTAGTTTTTCAGCCTTTTTCTTCATGCAATTGATACATAACTGATTTGATTTCAAGGCTACTATAGGATAGAATTAAAAGCTGATAAATGCCATCCACGGTTACCTGCCCCAAGATGAAAGAACTTTATTACAAGGAAACATTCTGTACTGAAAACTACAGTCCAGTATGATGCATACAAAACTGCATTTTTCTTTCGCTAATGAAAGCCCTTACTTTAACCATGTTAAAAACTAATAAAGTTCTGTATCTAAGAATGAAGGTTCAAAGTGGAATGCAGTAGAAGGAGTTCCTGGAATGATCAGAGCAGATGGCTGATGTAGAAGTAGAAGAGAATGGAAGAAAATAACTAGTTTATTTAGCCTGATGAAATAGAATGAAGGATTAAGATGACTACAGGGAAAGAAAATGAAGAAGTCTTGATGGAAGAGGAAACAGCATAGGCAGACTATGAATTAAACCAGGTTATAAAACAAACTTCTAACTAATGATACTACTGACATTTCAAAAAATCCCTCTCAAGCCTTGCAGGGACAAAATGCTAGCTTTTTTCAAGATACATCTCAATCGATTCCTGAATGAAGTTCTAGAAGGTAGTTGCCAGTAGGCTTAGACATACATGACTTTATGATTAAATGAGCTATAGAATCCTGAGGTACATAAACTTGTCCGCTGCGAAGCAATAATAAAGCATGTTCATCTGAACTGTGAGCATTTTATAGAAGGTCAGGTGTAATAGCTGAACTTTTGAGGTATCTTAATGCACTCCTTTAAAGCCTAGCTCACTGGTGAGTCGATAACCTTGAGATAGTTTGTCATGTGGTTTACTCACAGAATTTGGTGTGGACTGATTACTTAAAATAAGCACCGGGTTTGACAGGGTGGATTCCTTGCCCTTTAATTTTCCTGTTGACATTCTATGACATGCTATTTATGATGTTTGTTATTGCATACCAATGGTCTGCCACTGTGCAGGCTTTTGTTCACAAAACAGACGTAAAACTGTAATGTGATGGTGTGCAGCAAGTTTAGGATGCCAAAGGGCTGTTCTTTTGTACATACTTGGATAAGTATTCATGCTTCTCTCAGGCAAGAAATTTATCAAAATACCTTGTGTGCACTGTTCTGAGGATGCAGTCATCCCCATGGCATGTGAACAAGTGTGTCAGGTCATGGTCATTGAACAAAAGGATTGATAAGCGGTTCCTAGGTGCAGGATGGTGGTAGAACATGCATTTGACAGGTCAAAGGCAAGATGGCATCGCCTAAAAAACTGTCTACATTCCAGCATGTGAAACAGCAACTCTATAATGGTGTTGGCGATGATGATAATTTTTTTTTTTGCAATATCTCCTTTAACCGCACATTTGTGGCCCATTGTAAGTTAACTACTGCCTCTCATGTGATAGGGGCTGAGCTTAAAGAAGCAATAACGCGAAAGGGTCCCCACACTATTGCTTTTCAGGATTACATTCATAAAGTGCTGGTGTGAACAATGTAATTTGCAATGAACTGTCATAGCAAATAAAAGGATAAAACTACACTATCACTTGTATAGGAGTGGAAGACTGTTAAAGTTTTACATATAGCTACTTGACTGAGAATGCACAAACCAATACAACTTACAACAATTATCTTGATGTTTATTAAGAGAACAGTAGAAAATGGTGGAAATAAATTGAGTGCTAGTAATTACTGGTTATTCAGTAATAAAACCGGATGTCACAAGTATTCCTTTTTCCTTGCTTTGCAGTTGCATGGGGTAGAGTGAACCATCGCTGCTCAAGAGCCAGTCATGCGTGACTGTGGGCTCTGTACTCAGGACAGTGGCGAGTATCTGGCCAAACTCCTTGTAGTAGGGGCAGGTAGATGGGGAGCTTCTGGACTTGTGGTTACCTTCCTTTGCACTGTGGTAGGCTCTAGAAGTTTTTTAATATGCTCTTACTACATGGGACATCCATATAATCTCTCCACCAGCTGTTTTAAGATGCTTTCATGCAAATGATGATTTTGAGTCATTCTCAAAATCACATTATTTGCAGTAGTTACATCAAAATTAGTGTTTTAGTCCTTTAGCCAGCTTGTTGCACCAGAGCAGCATGTTCTAGAGTTTTCTGACTAAAGGCTTGCTGGCTGTACACCTCCTGCCAAAGTGGAGGTGCTATTTGGAGTGAGTGTGTTGACAGATGAGCAGCTCCTGAAGCTTTGGAGGTGAATAGAAAGTCCAGAATAAAGATATTGTGAGGTGGTATTGGGGCATTATTAAACTTTAGTCCTGTTACATTGTCTTTAACTGTACCTTTACTGCCAGATGGAAGAGTCAGAATTTACTGAGAAGCCGGAGGTTTGCTTCTAGTCTTAATCCAGGAAAGCAAACCAGGTTCACATGATTCATTAATCTGTGTGTAAAGAGTGTTTGAGAGGACTTTGGACTGAAGAGTTTGGGTTAAGGCGTGCGACTCAGATTGACTTCTAATTTAGCATATTGATACTGGTAACTATGTGCTCCTATATCAATTCTATATTCATCCCAGAGCAGTGAGATATATCTGGCTGCTAGTGCCATTAGTGTTTAATTCGTAATTTTGCTGTCTACTCATGTGTCTAAAATCACCTACATGTGCATCGTCCTTGCAGAAACAAACATCTTTTAGCACACCTTGTTTGTTATCATTGCACATTTTCCCTTCATTACTCTTCTCCACTTTTTTCTTTCTTACCTTTTTACTTCTGTTCAACTGTCAGTGGAATTATTGTCTTCCTGTCTCCATATTCAGGTAGTGTCAGTGGCTGAGTATCACCGCAGGATCGATGCTCTAAATAGCGAAGAACTGCGCACACTCTGCAGACGTCTCCAGGTGCCCTCTTCAGTAGTTTAAACCCCATCTCAAGATACTAAAACATCTTTCTTTGTAGTGCCTTTGATCAGGGCAAGTCCCACGCTCAGTGGGTTTGTCTTGTCTACAGCACTACAAGAATCCAGCAGAAAATTCCTTTGTTTTAGATGTGTTTAATTGTGTGATGCTCTAATGGAATCAGTAATTTTATGATGGAATTATTACTTCCAACTTTCTCAAACAGGAATTTTCTGTCAGAATTTGAAAATTTCTTCTCAATACTGCTTGACTTGGAGTGATGTGTTTTAACTTCCACATTAGACTGGTGTGTTGTTAGATAGAAGCTTTCCTAAAAAGAATGCAAACCAGATGAAGAATCCAAAACCTTGTTGCATGAGTGTTTAATTTTATATAGGAATCTTTCATCAAGAATCTCACAGTACTTGGCAAGTATGAAGTTTCACAACTTCTGTGGAATAGGTAAGTATTTTTACCATTATGCAAGCAGGTAACTGAGGCACTTTGACATGGCTAAGGTAATACACCTGGAGCTGGTAATGGAACTGTGCATTCCAAAACCAGTACTTCGAAAAGTATGAAGGTTATGGACTTAAACTGATGTTTGCATTCTCTTTAGGTGTTTCTTAGTTGTTTGACAATTATAAAAATGTCAGCTGTTGTGTACATCATACATAACTTACTGATGGAAAGTATAGCTTAGAATTCCTTGGAAGCATTGAGTATTTCGTTTTCCTGTAGTAATTGGCTGCTGAAACGGCATAAGAAGTTTCAATTCTGTTTTTTTACTTTGCCATTGGCTTTTTTCACCTATTATGTATTAGTATGTAAGAAAACATTTTCTTAGCTCTTTTATTTCTGTTTATTTAATATTCGGTAATTAATTGCTTTGAAATCTTTTGTAAGAAGTAGGGTCACATAAATCAATAATAAGCAATTCTACTTCTATGGGAAAATCAGAAATTTTGCAAGAAAAACTTTTATTCGCACTTGAAAACAAGATAATTCTGTTTCTGGCAAGTGGTGGTGGAGGATTCTGGTACTAATATCCTAGAAGCGCAAGAGCTCTTTCCAAAATACCTTTCACCTGGAATGCCCAAACTCAAGGTTTAGGCTGACTTGAAAAATCTGATGTGATGGGCTGGAGCCTATGAACTCTGTGGAAATGGCTCTGAGGCCATTTAAGTGTTTGTGGTATAAACTGTGGCAGTTATTAATCCCAGAAGCTCCTGGAATCTGACTGCAGGTCAACCTGCTCTGTCAAAGTTAAGCGGGAGATAAATTTGCAGGTTTTGAAGCTACACTGTGTTCTGTCAGATACCTTTGAACAGACACATCTTTGTCCACTGCTACAAAGCAGTGTTCTTCCTAGAAGAAAGTTGCTTTACTGTAATAAAAATAATTTTTAATGGGCAGAAAATCCAACCACCACCACCAAAAACCAACCCCAAAACTGCAACCCCCCTACCGCCACTTCAGATTATTCTTGTTTTACACAGTGCACGCTAATCAGAATTCAAGAATAAGAAAGGCAATAAGCTTTCTGTTGTACATTTGAACACTGCTGAACTTCTATGTAGTTGAAGCAGTAGTATATGATGGATGGAAGACATTTAAAGTGGAAAAGAGATTGATTACAAATAAAAGGTTTTATAGATAGCACTCTATCATGCAAGCTATATGTAATCTTTTTCTACATGAAACTTTGTAGATAAATGCATATACTTTTGTTGCAATATGGAAATTAGTGCACAGTTTACATTGGAAATGCTTATTACCTTCCACTGATAAATGGAAGGCTTGAGCTTTTTGCTTGCTGATACGTTCTTTAAGCACACCTTTTAACAATTAATATTGTAATTAAGTTGTTGTATTAATATACTTTTGATACTTTAGCTTGATAAGCCCAACTTTAAGTAACGTGTTTGTGATAGTAACTTTTCATAGCTCTTGAGGGAGAGGAAAGGGATATGATTTTTTTTTTTTTTTCTGGCTCAGGTAGCTGTATTTGTTTAAATAGTCTTATCTGTATTTCAGCATTTTCTTTGATTTGGCTTTTCTTTTAACTAAGAAAGCTGTCTTCACAAAAGCTTGGCAAAGTTTATCATGGTGGTATGTGAAATATCATAGCTGTGTCCTGTATGTTTAGGATATGAGGTTTGTGGCAAACACTGGTTATTATTTTGGAGTTGTCAGGTGGTTTTGGCAGGTATTTTCCTGAAATTTTCAGGATTCAGGCTTTAAATAATTTGCATAGTGAAACTTACAGTGAAACTTGGTTCAGGCTGATAATGAGAATGAGTGCACCTGAATAATTTAAGATTTTATTTATTTATTTAGCACATCTCAACATTTTAGTAAGTCTTGCTGCAGTGGCTGAAGTTACTAACTTCCTTCGCTTTGTCCTACTTCTCTGTCAGGTTTCACTATCCCTACAGCAAGTTTTAACTATCTCTGCAGCAAGGTTAATAGAAGGAAACCTGTTTAGATCTCAGCTAGTCTAGTTCTCAACACGTGGTACTTTAGCTTGAAAGTGCCAGTGAATATGGACTGGTGTAAGAAGGTGGTGTGAAATTCATCTGATGAGGAGTTTTGTGACCTTCTGCTGCCTCTGCTAAATCGTGATCTGTAACAACTGGATAGGGTAGATATATGGGGCAGTTATTTTAAACTACTACACGATCTTCATGCTTAGTGCATCTTTGCCAGACCCCAAGGCTCACTATGCAGCATAAGTATTACGGCTGCTTTCCCCTCCCCACCCTCTCAGTTCATTCTTCTTTGATTCCCATAAGTACTCCAGCAGATCAGCTTATGGAGCAGAAATATTCCTAGGGCTCCATTCAGATGCTTTACTCATACTTGACAGCATTCTGTCTGCTGCATATCTGAAAACTTTCACAGGTACTCTAAGAAAGTATTGATTTAAAAACTACCAAGAAACATCCATGTTGAAGTTCCAATTCNGGGAGGTGGGATGTTTGTTGGTTTTAGCATAAAACCATAGCTTTCTTCTTAGTAGGTGTCTGTGCCATTTATTGTTAGTATATAGTTGAGCATTAGCTTGCTATTGGAAGCACTGGAAATCTTGGTCAGATCAAATCTAATGGATTTCTTAACTTTTGAAGGAGTTGCATACCTACAAATCTGTAACTGCATGATTCCTAAACCTGCAAAGTTTATCTTCCCTGGTAATAAAATTTCAAATACTTATTTTCTTGTTGTTCTTTTTTTAGATAACAACAAGAGAAGATATCAATTCAAAGCAGGCAACAAATATCAAAACAGACCTGGAGCCTGAAGCATTCCGGCCAAATCTTAGCGATCCCAGTGAATTACTACAGCCAGAACAAATTGAAAAGGTACTAACTTGTGTGGGGTTTTTTGAATAGTCTGCATTAATGTATCGCAAATGCTATGACCATAGTGTAAAACACACCGGTAGGAGGACTTTGTATATTAAATGTATAAGCACAACAAACTTCATAGCTAAAATGTGTTTTTTTTTTTCTTATTGTAACTTTCAGTATACCATGACAGCACTAGTTTGTGTCTTTGCCCCTGTTTCATTCTTCTTTGAAAACAGCTTAGCCTTCACTGCAGTTCTTACTGTTCAGTCCAAAGTCACTTCATTACATGTGTTTATTAAAGGTTTAGATCAAGGCTGATGGCATTCAAAGGAGCAGAAGTGCAAGCATCCTTTAATTAATTAAGTAAGAGGGTTGTTGTTATCTTGTTAACAGCTCACAAAGTCTCTTCCACCACGGACCATTGGATATCCATGGACTCTTGTCTACAGTACTGCAAAGCATGGCATGAGCTTGAAGACTTTGTATCGAACTATGCTGGGATTAGACACGCCTGTGCTGTTGGTTATCAAGGACAGTGATGGACAGGTAGGAAAATGTTTGTGTGGAGATAGAGGACCTATCAGGAAAAGTGTTTGAGGTGTATAAAGGAATAGCTGACGCTTCAGTCCATCATAGGAGATAACATTGTGTGTATCAAGCTGGTTTTCCCCTCGGTAGTTATATAGAGGCTTTTAAAAACATTTTTCAGCGTTAAGCGGTCCTCTGATATAGCACATTTCTAGGAAACATTTTAATGATATATGTTCACTGTCACAATGCATGAGTCTTGTAATGCCAAATTTATTTCTATTGTTCTTTTTCAATGCACTTAAAGCACAAGAAATACAGTCTCTAAAACTTTCTGATTTAGGAAGATATTGTTGAGTTGAAATCTCATTGCCAGCTGTGGCCAATGCTTCTTGGTATGTTCTGTGGCTGCAGCCAACATCTGTCTCCTGTTCAAGGGCTGTGGAGTCTTTGCTGCATAATGAATCTTTGTTCCTTGAGTCTCTGTAGCTGTGCTATATTCTCCTTTGACTGGGGTATGAATTCCAGAAAGTGGCTTCACGTCTCACCACTTGAATAGCAAACATCCTCTCTTGATTATTCTAGTAACAGGTGAACGTTACAGGCAGCATGAGACTTTGATTCTTTCTTTCTGAAACATCTGTGCTCTCTTGTGGAAGCAAGTTATTGCTGTCATTTGGAATTCACAGAACCACTGCAAAATCTGTAACATTTGTGTCACTTACCCATCCCACTTTGGTAACCATTGCTTTTATTTTCAGGAAGCATGGGCTCATATCACCTCATATCATTCAGGGGGGCTGAAAATTGTAAATGAAGGGTATGTTTTCTAATTCAAGTCACAACTTGTTTTTTCCTTGTTGCCTGCCTTAGGGATCTCTTTTAAAGGAAAATGCTAGTGGAGCACTATTGCCCAGAAGTTCTTGAAAGTGAAGCTTTTCTTCATTTATTTTTAATCTTGAAGATAAAAACTATTGAATAGACTTGAGATATCTCAACAGACCCATCAGCCTCTTCAAGTGTAGCTCAGTAACTTCGCTTCTCCGATTCCCTTACTAGCTTCTCAGGATTAATTTGTAAGATACCTGCTTCCTAGTACCTGATTATCTGGCCCAGAAAGATGATGTCCCTTTTCTGATAGGGCTGTCCTGCCACTAGCATGCAGTATTGTTCTATTGCTGAAAATACTTAGATGACTTTCCATATGTGAATATCGCAACTTGCATGTTCAAAAAGTGTCATGGTTGCCCAACAAAAAAAGAGAATTCATAGACATGTCATAATTTTTTTCTGTGAAGCGAACAATGACAAATGTCTGCTTAGAGGCTGATACCCAGGAACATGTATAAAAGTGTTCCTTGGACTTTTGGGTCAAGTAGCCACTGAATTCGTCTTTCACAGATCTTACTTTGGTTCCTCACATGAGTGAGTGAAATCTCTGTGTATTCAGCGAGCAACATATGCAATGAAAAGAGAGGTTCAGAAGGGTTTTTTACATGCTCAGTCCTTCACCAGTATGGTGAGAGTGGTGTTTTCGGTAGTTCTGTGTCTCAAGCTGTTAATGAGAAAGGTCTTTGTGTATGACAGCAGTAAATTAATTTTATATTATCTTTGCATTCAAAACCTATGAAAATTCAGTGTAGAGTCTTTCTCCTCTTGATGCAAGGATCTACAATCATGAAAAACAAGTCAATGGTAGCCTACTGTGCCCTTTAGTCATAGTCCAGATCATCCATTTTTAAAAGAAGCTATTGATCTTTTTCTTAAAGAGGTTAATTTAGCTTTAATATCTTGCTTCCTGGCAGATAGTCCTATAAAACTGCTTTCCGTGACTGAAAAAGAATCTAACCACTTTCTCATAGGAGAGTGTGTCCAGAAATAGCTCACTAGCAATATGCTAAGATAAGTACTATTTATGTTCTTCCAGAATGTGTTTTGAGAGAGATCAGGTGCTTTCATGTTTTGTGCTCCAAGATCACTGCTTGTTTTTTAAGCTATCTAGTTCAGAGAAGATCTGCAGAACTCCAGCAACAGACAGAATAGACTGCAGCAATTATACGTTCTTTATGATTCATTCATCTTTAATTTTTAACCTTAACAGTTACAGCTAGAGGAACAGGTAGCAAAGATCAGGTAAAAATGAAATACTGTCTTGAAGTTCAGAATCTGTTGTTGCAGAAAATATGCATAAAGTCAGAGTTGGAGGTAGTTGGCTTTGTGGCACTGAAATAACCAAATAAAACCCTAAAAGAGTGTTATGTTGCTAAACAACTCAATTGATAGAAACTTGAAGATTAATCAAATACCTAGTATCTACGGCTTTGATATTTGGTCAGTTGTCTTTGAAGGACAATGAACCAATAATTCTTAAAGTTCTCGTGGAAGACCTGATTTTATAATTAAGTCATTAAAAGCCTTTAGCCAAAAGCATGTGCAAAAGAATCCCACTCTCAGCCTTTATTCATAGAGACTTTTCAGCAATACCCGAAATACCAGCTTAGAATGATTGACTATTACCAATCTAAACTGTCATCATCTGATCTGAATCACTCTGTAAAGTCTTCTCACTTAAAACATATTTCAACTGAGCCAAACCTATTTTTAGAAGCAGGATTTTTAGAATTAGTATTCTTTCTAATAGGACAACCATTGCTTCTCTTCATTTAAACCTGAAATCAAACAGCAATTTTAACTGCCTTGTCTATAATGTAAATTTTGAGTTCTTCACAAGTTGTAGAGGAAAAGAAAACTTCGCATATCTTCAGAGCACTAGAACAAATGTATGATTATATTTAAGTCAGCTGATTTTCCACAAATGTCAAATAATGGTCAGATCTATTTAATTCCAGATTTCATTTTCGTCCTCCCCCTCCCCACCCCACTATTGTTGCTCTCTTAAGCCCTTCCTCAGCTCTCTGCTAGAATTTAGATGGGCTTCTCTGATTTTTTCTTTTTAAACTGTTCAACTATATGATCATTTAATGATCTGTGCATGATTTACTACAAATTCTGCATTGGGTATTATACTTGGTCAGCTCTCACTTAACTTTCTCTGATCCATGAGGCCATCGAACTAGAAATAGGCTAAAAAAAAACGCATTAAAAGCTGTAGGTCTTACTAATGCTGGGGACTCATTTCAAGCCTACCTTAAAAAAACAAAAACACATTTAAAAAAAGATGCAAAACAAAGCCTTCTGGAAAGTGACAGAAAAACAAACATTTCTTCTTCTTTAAAGAATTCCTTCATTTTGGTCTGATTTCCCCAGAAAGCAAAATATAAATGTTTTTCTCTCTTAAGCCTGTTGTTGTCATGTAGACTGTAGGGTAACAGAGAAATGTTTGATCATTGTTTGATCTTACATGATGAATGAAATAAATACATGTGCAAAAAAAGTTCAGGCTGGTTTTCCTGTGAGCTTGCATTAAAATGGAAGGACAGAAACTTGCATCTCAGTTCATAGAACTTAATGCTTTTAGGTGGAATTTGCTGGTTAACAACGCATCTGAAACTGATTCAGATCTTGGAAAAGCAACCACCTTTAGCTGACTGTGATACTTTATTTCATCAAAGTTTAAAAATTCCTTTAGAGAATCAGGTTTTAGAGTGTAAATATTGGTCACATGTATGCTCAAAGTAATTCCCTTCACTTAAAGTATCTTGTCAATGTAATGATACTTTGTTCTTAAAAATAAGTAATAAAGTAATAATAATAGGAAACTTCTGTAGGTAGTATGACTTAAAGGAAGTTCAGTCTCTAAGTCCTACCTCTCTTCTGCTCTGTAATGATGGGGTCTCAACAGTGACTTCTAAAATGTCCAGTACTGCCTGTGTCAAATTAGTTTTGCTTACTATTGTGCATACTTTTCTCAAAATTATTAAAAGCTTGTTGCAAGAGAGCAGTGCTTGAATTCAACAGCTTGAATTCAACAAAAGATTTCAAAACAACTGCTGTTGACAGGATTGATCTGTTAGACTTCAAGACAGTCTAATGTGGATTATCAGGATGTTTGAAGAAAATTAACCCTGATATTCTTTAGAAAAGTAGCAATTTTTTTTCTCATAACCAACCAGTCAGTGGAAGATTATATATTGATGGCAGGAGTGTGTTTTGTTTCATACTGAGCGCATCTTTTCTTTACATTACTCTTCTTTCAGTCTTGCTATCTTCTATTCCAGCTGGAAGTTTCTGAACAGAAGTTTCTGAAGAAACTTTCTGGACCATATAAAATTACTGAGAAATAGAAATTTTCTAAGAGGGGTTGTTCTGAACTGGTAATACAAAATTGAACTAGGCCAGTCTTTATTAGATACTTGATAGCTGTATATAAATCTTGAATGCCTGGTCTGAAGTTCATTCTTGCTTAGTTTTGCTGAGCTACTGTAGAACTCAGCATGAAAAAGAATACTTGGAAAACCTACCTACGGCCAAGGAGTTTCCTAAGATGGGCAGAAGAAAATAGTTTATACACTGAATATAATCCAAGTCAGAAGACCAGCTTTAATGTCTCACTCTCATCAGTCCCATGCTTCTCAAACTCAGTGTTTAACGTGAGCAAAACTACAGAAACTTCATTTTGTTTTTTTTTCCTACTAGTACAGACAAATGAGAGCGTGCTAGTGGAGTGCTTTGGTACTTGCGTCTACTCTGCCCTTGCAGATGTTGAAAACAGCTTCCTACTAGTAACAGAAATACTGACTTTGGGAGGGTTGTGCTTCACGGGGTATAGGGGATTTTGCATAACTATGGAGGAGCTTTTTCCTAGTTATTCTAGTTTCTGAGAAATAGATAATACTTCAGTCAGACTTAAAAATCCAGTAATAAGTCCTTAAACCTTTTTAACTACTGTTTTAAGGTTCTTATTCCTGAATATTAGAAATACTTTTACTACCCTGCAAAAGGCTTAGTTAAAATCTGTCTCAGTTGTAAGACAGGGTAATGAGTGCTTACCTGTTATTTGGATTGGAATTAATAAATTACATGAAAAAGAACAGTTTAGTTGCAGCTAGGAACTTGCTGAAAATAGCCTAATTGAAGTGGAAGAAGAGCTGTGTATAAAGGAGCAGAATCTGAACTTTTTAAAATATGTACATTGTTTTTGAGAACTTACTGTATTTTGGTTGTTTTTTGATTGTTTTGTTGTTGTTTGGGGGGGGTTGTTTGGTTTGTGTTTTTTTTTTCTTTTTACTATGTTCACTTTTTATTGAGAGAGTCCTCTGGTTTGGGGTTGTTGGGATTTTTTGGTAAATATTTTCTCTTGCATGTTTTTGCGTACAGGTTTTTGGTGCTCTAGCATCTGAACCATTTAAAGTGAGTGATGGCTTTTATGGCACTGGAGAGACCTTTATGTTCACTTTCTCTCCCGATTTTGAGGTAAGCAGTAATAACTTTTTATGCTTTTGCTTCTTTCGTCCCATATGCATTACCTTAAAAGGCTTACTGAATAAATCTAACGGTAAATAATCTGAAAAATGCTAGGAGTTGGCCCAAACTCATGTCATCATACTAGTTTTTCCACAGAATCTAAGTGGACAGTAAATTGATGGTGCTTGCATAGTGAAAAACATACTCAACCTGACTCTCATTGTACTGAAGTTTTTTTCTACTATCTAAATTCTGCCAGGTGTCTGTCTGAAAGTTTGCAAGCTATATCCTTTGAAAGGGCATATCATCTAACCTAAGCATGTTTTCTTGGTAGTTTTCATTATGTAGAAGTTTAAATGCTCAAAGAAGATCTAGTTGAGAATGATCTTCTTTCAAATAATATAAAATGTAAGAGAATTTTTGTCTGCATATATCTGTTCCCTGAATCTTTTGTGTAAATTTGGCAACTTCATTAAATTGGCCTCTAGCCACCCATAGTCTGTCTTCATTTATGTTTCATTTCCCTTTTTCCCAAATGAAAAGTTCAGATATTTTGACTTGCTAGTCTGTTTTTGGTTTTGTTTTCATTAGGTTTTCAAATGGACAGGAGACAACATGTTCTTCATTAAGGGAGACATGGACTCCCTTGCTTTTGGTGGAGGAGGGTAAGTTATAATTTGTTTTTGTCATTAGAGTCTGTTAAAAGTGTATGTGTGTCTGCACACCTTTTGAGAAGAAAATTTGGAATTTAGTTCAGTTTGATAGTGCAGGACTCGAACAGTTCCCAGCCAAGAAAGATTTAGTATGTCATATGTTTAGCCTCCTATATTGAAGAAACCTAAGCAAGAAGTTTGGCTTTGGCATAGTGTGGCATTGAGTTTCAGCCCTGCAGGGTTATGATGCCTTGCATAGTTTACTTTTTATGTATGTCTTGCCATATTCTGAATGGGCACAAGATACTGTGATTCCGAAGGTACATAAATGGGAAAATTTGTGTACTAGAAGAGGCTTGAAATGAAACAGTACCATGCCAAGATGTGTCTTCTGCAATTTATATGTTGTCACCCCTTTTTTTTTCCTCCATGCAAGTGCATAAGCTTCCAGGATGTTTTCTTTATTCATTATCAGCATTCTCCTCACTAATAAGAGTACTGTTATGGCTTTTTCTTAATACAAATAGAAACGGCTGAAAACTGAAGAACTCACATGAGCTATTTATTTCAGAATATCCAAAAGAAGGATATTCCCGAACTAAATAGTAAAAAAAAATAATCTTTGCAGCTTCATATTTATCAACAGCTATAAGATACTTGTGTAGAAAATGAATTCTGTAATTCCTCCTTGTTCTGGAATTCTGAATGAAAAATGCATCCTTAACTGTAACGCTTACTCCCTTAGTCTTTTGCTTTAATGCATTGTCTGTCTTGCAGAGGGGAGTTTGCTCTTTGGCTCGATGGTGATCTCTACCATGGAAGAAGTCATTCATGTAAAACATTTGGGAATCATACACTTTCTAAGCGAGAAGACTTCATTATTCAAGACATAGAAATATGGGCTTTTGAATGAGTATTTAACTATATCTACAGGGTATTGTCCCAAACCTGACACAAATCAGTGCAGCTCAAAAATCCCTAGGAGCAATATAACGCACCATTTTAGCTTTCTGATTTTTTTGTAAGTTTTCAGCGTAGCCATCTAGTTATTCTTAAATAGCAGAGGTTTTTTTCACGGTCTCACATCTATAATACACTGTCCTACTTTTCCTAAGCTTTAGACACTTTTACAAAATACAGAACATGTGGACTAAAAAATTAACACCAGTTGCTTTGAGCTGTGCAGCCTACAAAATTTTCTTATCTTTATTAGAGTTGCCTCCCAGGTTTCCCACACGCACCTTTCTGCAATCCTGCTGGGGGCTGCTTCATTGAATATAGGTTATTTTTGTATTCAAATTATGTCTATGAATGAAGCTGCCCTCTGTGAACCTACATATGAAGAAAGCTGCGTGTGGATATTTGGCAGCGGTACTGCAGAGATTGGTCTGGACCAATGATGGGTTAATTCATATGATGCCACAAATGGGTGAGAGAAGCCGAACGTTCCTTCCTTCTTAACACATACCAGTGCACATATGATGAAATTAAAGTCAACAGTGCCACTTGTCTTGTTTATTGTTCATGTTTAGAAAAAAGTCAGTGAATACATATTCTAGCTGCATGCTGATTGTATTAAAGAGTGTTTTGCACATGCTGTTAATGATCTACAGGTTTGGGACAAATACTGACAAGATTGAGCTATGTGGCAAGGACTTAAAAAATAGCAAGGGAATATAAGAATATAATAGTTCCACAAAATGGAAAGGCTAAAGCAAGCAAAACTCGGTGAGCAATTTGTAGCTATAGTAGGGCATTAAAAGTACAGAAACAGATGCATCTTTCTTCAACATAAAGTGTCAGATATATACTGTTATACTGTTGTAGCTGTGTAGCACATCAACTCCAAGAATATAGCTTATTCCTGTCCAAAGAAACAAAATAGTTGTGGTGTTTTTGAGTGGGTCTATGTTGTAAATTTACAGTTAGCACCAGCTCTGATTAAAATGAGATAATGTACTATAGGTAGACAATATTGTAATTCAGTAGACTCGTGGAATATGCAAACTTACTGTCATGTGACCTCAAAAAAAAAAAAATAATGACAGGCTAGAATACAGTTCCAGTAGCTCTTGTCCACTTCTGTAGGAAAATTGATAAGCCATTGTGGCAATAACAGCTCAACAAAACTGTTTGTTTCAAAGCTTTTATTCTATGTTCTGCAAAAACAAAACAAAAAAATTGCTGTTAAGTGTGACAGTGACTGACTGTGCTGAAATTTCAGCTATTTCAGATGAACATTGTATATTATCTTGTAAATTAATGTTTAAAGTAGTTTTGTTATTATAGAAAAGTGTTGATTGACGGGTTGCTTATAGCACTTTAAATTATTCTAGAAATGGAATAAAGGCCAAATGGGTTGGCTTAAGTATATGTAGTTGTATATTATTTCAAAATATTTACATCTCTGGAAAGTTTTAAAAACTTATTTGAAGACAGCTTACTGCTATGGTAATGAGAAAGGGCGGATGTTTCATCTATAATATGCTAATGCTCAGTATGAATAGAAATACAGGGCTTTGTTTCCTGTCTCTTATGTATAGCTATTTATCCTTATTAGAACTTAGTACAATGTGTAGACTAAATGTTTACAAAATAAGGAACTGTAAATAAATTGAAATGGCTTTTCTCCCCTTTGGTCTTCCACAGCAGTATTATTGTCTTTGTGGAGTTAAGACTGATTATTACAACAATAAAAAAATCCTGTAATGGATTTAAAGTACTATAAGGTCATAGTGATGTATAGCAAATAAATCTAAATATATGTAAAAACAAACTTGAGTTGGAGTTTATTTAGAAGTTGGAGTTTACTTAGAGGCACAAATGCAAATTATTGCTGTTCATTTAATAATGTTACTGAATATAGCAGATGCATTTATTATCCTTCTTCGGGGATTTTTGGTTTTTGAAAGCCCAGTGGGAAGCAGTGAGTGTGCAATATGCTGTCTTCAGCCATTTTTGGGGCGGGTAGGGAGTGGGGAAGGCGTTTCAGATTATCCTTGTTTGCAAAACCCCTTAATTCAAGTGCTTAGTTTCTATCCTAAGATTGCAATAATCCTTGTTGCAAATAATGCCTATTTTAAATTTTCTAATGCTACAGTGAGGACTTTTATAAAGAATTAACACTTTGAAGAATTAGGTAAAAGCACAGAAAATATTCCGTAGCTGAATGTCTCTGAGTATTGAACCAGTCTGGGAGAGGTGCATGGGACAAATGAGGAAATCAGGAGCAGTACGGTAAGCAGTACAGTAGCAATCACAGTTGTATAAATAGTTAAGGAATAGAAAGACATTGAAGTTAAAGTATAAATGACTGTGGTAACACTTTGTGATGTGACTAGTTTTGTAAAGGATCTGCAGAGAGTAATGGATATTTATTAATAAAAGACGATGGATTTTGTTAACCACAGGTGTATGACATATATAAAAGGTGGTATAGATGAGATCAAAGGCACTGCCCTGATGTACCTCCTGCCTTCAATTCAGTATGAATTTTCTACAGTATAATTCCTTTCTGACTTTCCCTGGCAGGGTTTGATTCTATGATTGTAAAGAGTTGAGGTTTGACGTACTCCGAAGGCCTTATGATCTACATTTTGAATGAGTTTGGTGCAAGAAGACTGTCTCAGCATAGAGTACCCAGATGTATTCCTTGCCTAACTTGACGTTTTGCTTGGATGTCTGGGATTCTTACCACATCGTTTTTCAGTTCTAAATCCTGTCTATGTTACTCCTTTCGTATAGTCTGCAAAAGGACATGATTTCTCATGTATGGCTTGTGCTTGTATCCTCCTGCTCAACTATATACACTGCCTTAGATTTATGGGGTTTTGTATGGGAGTTAGCATGTCTGCATAAATTCCAGTCTTTGAAGAGGTTTAAAAACATTTACTACTTATTCAATTTCAAATTAAAAAAATTATTTTTGATTTGGGTAATCACCAGTATTCCTTTTTCAGAATTTGAATCTTAAATCTCAGTTTTATGTTCTTCCTTTGTAGACAAGCATGTGTCATTGGGGTGTTTTACTGTTGTCACAGCAAGAGGGAGCTCAGTTAAGAGAGCAAACCTCTACTCTCTCTGCTACTGCAGTATGAAACAGAGCTACCCTCTGGTACTGGAGCAGAGAGAGTCCAGCTGGGTGAATGCTGTACACCTGTTCTTAGTGTAATAGGCACAAACTAAAGTGGTCCTGCGGACTGTCCCACTGCAATATCACCAATGCCAGGGCCGATTAACCTTTACTTTCTGTTGTCTTGCTTATCTGCCAAGCTTTGTAATCTGTGTTAAGTTTCTGTTCTAATAGTTATGCTGCTAGTAGTACTCATGCTGTTGAACACTAAACTACTGTGTGCCCTGTGGTGGCAGGAGTGGCTGCAGTGTGGTGTTGGTGTGGGGCAGTGTATACGTAGCAGCTGAAGTAGCTGCGGCAACAGGGCTTGCCAATATTTCTTCTGTGACCAAGGATGACTGAACATCTCACCACAAATGCTATACTTTCCACTACCACTGATTTTATTTCGGTAGCCTTCCCTTGTTTCAAAAATGAGCTGTAATACTGAACCCTGGCTGTACAGGAACATTTAAAAGAAGGAATTATTGCCGCAAAGGAGGGAGCTGATTTCCAGCAAGTGGGGGTACACATCCAGTGAACCATCCGCTCATTTCAAGGCATCGCAGCAACTTTGTAAGACTTGAAAAAATACAAAGGTACAAAAGTCAAATTTATTTCTTCTGATTCAGATTCCATGCTGTCACTTAAGTGTGAAAGGTACGTTCAGAGTATAAAAAATGTACCTCACATTACTACAGAAGAATAGACAAGTTTTTCGATAACCAAGGAAGGAACTTTGTCTTCCTAGCAAACTACATGACCCTTGCAAGAGCAACTCAGGCCTCAGAGAGGAAAATGAAGGAGGTCTATTACATATCAGAAGTAAATGTTTCAAATAAAACATTTTGGGGGTGAATACAGGATTAAAAAAAATAACTTGTAACTGTAAGCTACCATGAGAGAGTTTGCTCTTTCTCAGAGGCTAAGGGTGTTATTTTTGAAGCATGTCAGAATTAGGAAAGCAGGTCTTAAATAAAATCTTTGAAGACTGCTTTATTGAAGTAGTTTTTAACCTTTATCATCTTACTACTTAGAATTTAAGTAGAATATTTAACTTCAACAGAGGTTCCAATACTTTCACAGGAATGTAACAATTGCAATGTAATATGAGGGTTAGACTGGGTAATTTATGGAGTGCTTTTGCTCAGGTTTTTTAATGAATTCAGATTTATTTTCTCCACCTACTTTGCATGGATAAACTTGTTATACATCTTAATGCAAAAAATGTTCTAAGACATATAACCTACATGAGACACTTCTGTACATCATAAACTGTATCAATATTTAATATTTCTCTTACACTAAAATGGTAAATACCTCTTAGAAACCCTTGCGTGGTACCACCTACGGAAAGGTAAGTGGTGGAGGACTGCATAAGACAAATCATTAGTCATGCCATGTGTGGTTTTCTTAGCCAATTGGAAATAAAATATTTTTAGTGGAAAAATGGAAAAAGTGTTTCTGTTGAATAAAGTTTTTAGCACTGCATTGGGATGACTATGAATGGGAGGCTTAAATTATCTGCAGTGAATTAGATTTATGATGTATAGTACTGATTACATTACTACACAGCTCATCTTAGGCATTAAAGGCAAGGAAATCTTTGAAGAGGGCTTGTGAGCTTGAAGGCTTCCCTTTTTTCCCCTCAAATGTCCATTGATAAAATGTTACCTTTTTCTAAACCTGTAATCTTGTTTTATCCTATATGGTAAGTATAAATGTGTGTATATCTGTATGCTCCAATATGCAAGAAGACTTTTTTTTTTTTCCTGTAAATATATTAACAGCAAAAGGAGGGCTAAGAAGAATCTTCATCCTTTATTGGATGTGGGTGGAAACATAGTGGCAAAGGATGAGGAAAGGCTGAGGTGCTGAATGCTGCCTTTGCCTCAGTCTTTAATAGTAAGACCAGATCTCCCAAGTACCCAGCCCCCTGTGCTGGAAGACAGGGATGGGGAGCAGAATGAAGCCCCCATAATCCAAGGGGACATGGTCACTTACCTAGTACACCACTTAGATACGCACAGGTCTATGGGGCCAGATGGGATCTACCCAAGGGTATGGAGGGAGCTGACAGAAGTGCTCACCAAGCCACTTTCTGCCATTTATCAGCAGTTCTGACTAACTGGGGAGAAAAGGAGGCTGAAAAGAGACCTTATGGCTTTCAACAGCTACTTTAAATGAGGTTGTAGTGAGGTGGGGGTCAGTTTCTTCTCTCACATAACAAACAATAGGACAAGAGGAAATGGCCTAAAGTTGTATCAAGGGAAGTTTAGATTGGATATTAGGAAAAATTTCTTCACAGAAAGGGTTGTCAAGCACTGGAACAGGCTTCCCTGGGAAGTGTTTGAGTTGCCATCCATGGGGGCAGATGTGGTGCTTAGTGATGTGATGGTGGACCTGGCAGTGCTGGGTTAACAGTTGGACTTGATCTTAAAGGTCTTTTCCAACCTGAAGTATTCTGTTCTGTGTTCTATCAGCTAAATGAAGTGTTGAGATTCAAGGAAGTGAGTGCTACTGGTCTGTTCTGTTGCTGAATGCAGAGTCAATTCTCTCTGCTACATTCCTTAGAGGAGAAAATGGGAAGGTTCCTCATCTTCTCTATCACTGAATTAGAGTTCAGCTGGGAAGTTTGCCCCGCAGCTTAGTTTGTCCTTGCCTCTCTTGCCCCCAATATGCATTATATGAAACTCTTAACGTCTAGTCTTGTCCACAGTGACTTCTGGTGGACATACAGGAGCCTGCAGAAAAGTCAAATGTCAATAAACTGTAGCTCACAAATGTTAAGGTCAATGAAACTTACAAAATCTCAGCATTAATTTAGGTGCAGATATGCATAAATTCTGCATGTTAAGACTGGATCAGGAGCAATTGTTGCCTCCAAAGTATATGCTTAACCTGCGTTAATGAACCTGGAGGAAGATGACTGCATTTGAGAATGCCAGCAGTTTATTCAGTCCAAGTCAGGTGTCTGCCTCCTGTTTTATGGGGCAAGAGCAGTAAAATGCCAGAGCTAAATCTGCTTGTGATCCAGTCGGCCCAGCCTTTTATGTCAGTAGGTATGCAGTGAGGCAGAGATGGCTTTCATGAATGAAAATTAGAAGAGGCACTCCACACTTTCATGTTCTTATTGAACTGGTAGAAGTGGAAAAACTTTGCTGTTTCAACAGGCTACTTCACTGGCCCAAGGCCTAAGTTTGGAAGTTGTTTGTTTGTTTGTTTGTTTTTATTCCTACTTCAGAAATACATGTCTATTTGCATTTCAGATGTTTCCTTGAAGGTGAAGTAGTATATAGTATTGATGTCACATCAAAGCACGAGCTTTTACTACATGCTGTAAACATGCATAATGTTGACATGTACCTCTTGGTGTATACTACAATTTGAGTGTGTCAGTACAAAAATATAGCCTACTATCTTGGGTCGGTGAACAAAAGGAGATGTATATGGTTCCTCATGCAATGGTGAGGTGCTGTTGGGCTTTAAGTCATACATGAACATAACACTGAAAAAAATCTGTAGTGAACTGTATCTCTGCTGTGCCGCCCTGCAGTAGGATGAGAGTTCTCATGAGCAGTAGTATTGATTTACTTACACGCTGGCACACTGAGTGTTACTCTTTGTACAGGTATTTTGTATAACTGTTTCATTTCCATGTACTCTGAAATCTTGTTCTGGTGCTTTGAACAGAGAAACTTTCACAGGGAAATATTTTAACTCCCTGTGAAAAGGAGAATGTACTTATATTTTGAAACAATTTGTGGATGTTTTGCTTCACAGAATATGCACACGTATTTCTTCTCTAATGTATGGGAGGAATAATGCAAGAAACAATCAATTAAGGGTTTTATTTATTGTTCATATATTCTTTTGACAACCAGATTTCCTCAAGACCATTCAGACAGCTGTAAAGATCATTATGTAAAGATGTAAAGAATAAGGTAAGAATCTTCAGGTAAATACGATGATACACAAGTATCACACTTAGAGGTTGTTTTTGCAGATCAGCTTGAGTAGTCTGAGACACCTAAATAAAACATTGTTAAATAAGTTCCTCTGAGTCCATTTCTTTTTTTTTGCTTCCTTAAATTCACAACATATAACTGTGCCTAAAATATTTATGATTTACATAGACTTACAGTAGACATAGTGATCAGTTCTTGTATCACTAACATAAAATATATTATTTATATGTTCATTAGAGCTGCAAGCTGGAGTACCTGTGCTTTCATAAGATTGGAATACTTGTTTTATCACAGAGATGAGATGTTGGTACATGTTTTCTTCTGTAAGAAGATATTTGCTCTTTCAGTTCGAAAGAATGGGGGGCAGGGGGAACACATTTCTTTTTATTATGCAAATTACTTGCCCAGGCATGTTGCTCTGAAACAAATGCTTTTCACATTTAAGCATGTTTTTGCCAGGATAGCTATTTCTGTAGTAGTAGTTTAGAGAAACAGGGATCTATATAATCCAGTAAGCATTATAGACCTTACAGAGGTCTCAGATTTGTGCATAATACAAACAATTTTAAGACCTAAATCTATTAGTTCATTGGCATTTACTCCATTTCAGCATCATGTGGAATGAAATATATTATTTCAGAAACACCAGAATTGTTCAAAGAGCAAATTCTGTAAAGTTAGGCGTTTCCGTGTAATACGAAACACCGTTTTCCTTAAAGTTTGATTTCTGTTACAGACACTGTTTCTGTATCTTTTCTCACAGAGGTACATTTCAATAGAAGATGCTGATTGTAGTCTTATTTTTGTTATACACAACAGTCCAAGTACCTGACAGGTTTTTTTGTTACATGTTATTTTTCCATGTATTTTAAAGAACCATTTTTACATAGATAATCAGATATCTATCTGCATAGAGGTATTTTCTATGTGTGGCTATCTGTTAAAACATTTTTTGTGCTTTACATTCTATTGGGTCTTTTCTCTCCAATGTGCATAACTCTAAATATGAAACTATCTAATAAGTTACTTATATAAATAACATTAAGTATAAAACCTCATTTATATAAAACAGGATTTTTGTCATTGTGATATGTAAGAGAAAGCTGTGCCAGTAGTTGCCACAAGGTAATACTGCAGTAGTAGTTGCATATCCTGCTTGTAAAGGAAACAAATGTGGTATTCTTGATTTTGTGTTCAAATAAAACTATTTTTACATGCATATAAATAGGAAATATGTGCACAAGATCACTTTCACATATAAAAACTTGGTCTGAGTTTATATTGTAATTCAAGTCTTGATCTGATATCATTCATATTCCTGATATCCCAGTTTAAGTGTTTGGGAAGATCTTGAATGTAAGAACAAGTAAAAATTGGAATTCATTTATGGCTCTTTATATTGCTATATTATATATATCAAAAGAGTTTTTATAATCAGCTACTTAATATATATTTTTATCTTTATTTTTCATGTTGTAATTAACTGAAGTAAGCCCTCCTGGTACACAGGAAAATCCATTCAGATGCTTGCATTATCATGCAGTAGTTATAAAATACATTTTTAGAAAAATATTCAATGTCTCTTCTGTGTGGGTAAATGGGGGGGGATCTTGTATTCAAAATGTATAAACACAATTAGCAAGGGAGAAGAGGAAAGGTTTTCCAAAACAAGTTGTTCTGGTTGTAGCATGCTTATTTTAGTAAAGTAATGATGACATTGTCATCCCTTCCTTGCCATAACATTTCCCCCTCAAAGTCCACCAGCCCGTGTTTCCTGGCTCTCATGAGAATCCCAACAACCTTATCTGAAATACGAACGTATCTCTCAAAGAGTTCCCCAAAAGTGACTTGGATCTTGCCATCAGGCCGTGGCTTAGCCATTGATTCAATGATGAAGCACATGTCCCTGATCTCCCGGTGGATGTGGGCCTCAGCTCTCTTAGCCCTTTCAGCGGTTTTGGTTCCTTCCTTTGGGCGGCCGTAGCCTTCATCTCCTTTGTGCAGGCGCGTGGACATGGCCAGCTCGTGGTCAAATTCCTCACTGAAGGGATTGAGCTTCTGTGTTATGATGTGCTGGTCAGCCCATTCTTGCCATCTGTCCTTCAGGCTGTTTACATGGCTGTATTTCCTGTGGGCTTTGGTGTGCGCTTCTTCACTAAACCTGCTTGTGCTGAAAGAAACAGAGTATTTGAGCTTTGCTTTTCATCATTTAATTACATGGCTCTGCTACTAATCTATTCTATTCTCTTAGTGACCGTGTTTTTCCACGTGAGATGCTAACCACCAGGTGGCATGAGTTCACTACTTCTAAATTAGTTCTTTGGAGGCTTTTAGTCCATGTTCCTGTTTGCACTCAAAAGCAAATTTGCTGGTCACAGCTTGATCTCATCTATGCTACCAATCCTCCAGCCTAGATTTGAGCACGTTTTGACAAACTTTTGCCCAGAATTACCAAAATTTGTATGGAAGTAAAACTATGTTGCTGATTAGTTGCCCTTTCTATACCTTTGCTCTCCGTTTCTGCCTGCCTAGCGGAGCCTGAAATCTGCCTGTCCTGCTGTTATAGATGACAATAACTCTTAAGTGTATGGTCTGGGTCCTCAGCTATTCTTGACTGAAAAACAGAGGGTGTTGTCTAGAGAAATTGGTCCTCTGTAGCAGATGCTGATGTTTGAAACAACAGAAGGCTAATAGAGTGCAGCAGTTGTGCCTGTGCTTATATATTTTAAGTGTGGTTCTGAACAAGTATTGTTCCAATGGACAATTCGCATTATCGCTGTCAGGGTACAAGCCTGAAAGAAACTTAAGGCTACTGAGATTTGTGTCAAGGTCAAAGGATGACAAAATACCTGCAGAGATCTTACTGATTAGTGTGTGTGTGCGTGCGTGTAGCAACATCATATTGCTGGATGACTCCAGGCAGACAATCTGTTGATACTCTTTCCTCTAGTGGCCAATCTCATGTGTTGTGGAGAAGCTATAGATAGTCTGAGCTACTCTTTGTGCTGTCCACATCCTGCTATTCTGTCTGTACAGAGCTTGGCTAGGGAGTATGTTATGCTTTGGCTGTGCCAAAGTAATTTGTTTTCTAATATTTTGACTCCCCAGAAGGCTGCTCTGAAACCTCCCCAGTAATGTCAGCTGAATATTAACAGTAACACTGGAGAACCAAAATACAGTTAGTAAAACAGTACAGAGGACTGCAAACCTGCAGGAAATTTTGTTTCCCTGCTCTATGGCTGTCCCTTTGTTTTCTACTAAGCCTATTAAAAGAGAAAATAGGAGCAGTAGAGATGTCCCCAGTTCAGACCTGTGCACCAGAAGGATGCTAGTACTGGGCAGCACAACAGTGCTAGAGCAAGAAGGGCAGAAGCTTGGTGCCAGGGATAGAAGAAGGAGTAGGAGAACAGGACCACTCTTTTAGCTGCAGAGTTATTGGGCAGTTTTGTTTCCCAATGATAAACTAAATCTTCCTGTATATAAGCTGTTGCCATACAGAGAAAGAGAAAGATGTGATCCATTGCCCTGAACTGTGGCTTCATTGCCCAAAGGAATTGTGGGCACAGGGTTTGGCTACATAAAACAATTTGTCTCCTGAAACCTACAGATCCCTTAGAAGCCATACAAACCCTGTGCCAGTACAGTCTTAACTCCAGCTAAAGCTGAGATTGATTGCTTCCCCAGCTCTTCATGCAGGAAGGTATCAGTGAAGCGAGAGTGGGAAATCCCAAGTGAATCACAATTGCCTAGGAGTGATACCAACAGTCTCAGTGGAGTGGATAGGCAGATACCATCATGGAGGGCTTACCCCTCAGCCACAGCCAGCTGCTTCCCTTTCTCCCTGAGGGCCATGACCCCTGAGAAAGTCCTCAAGCTCCAATTCCCCAGGTCAAGGGGAAAAGAAACAGTGAGATAGCGTAACTCTGAGGGTTCTGTTACCTCTTTTTGAGTCTAGTAAGTATTCTTTCCTTTTTCTACTGAAATCTTTAATTCTCCTTTCTAGCTAAATACTATTATCACCTTCTTTATCCAAAGCATCTTCTTGGTGGTTGAGAAAAACACCATCTTATCTATCCTTTTGCTTTTATTGTGCCCTATGTGGGTTTGAGAAATCCTTACTGTTACCATGGTTTTTTGGTTGGTTGGTTTTTTTTTTTTAACGCATCTTCTAATTTAACCATTTCTGGTGGCTGAAGTGTGATTTTCCCCATTGTTTAGCATAATAACAAGTTAACACAGTAAACTGTATACACATAGAAGCATTTTTATCACGTCTGTACTGCACCCACACAATGGATTGTGGATCTAAAGTGAAGGTTGTGAATGTTAGCCTACTGTAAGAAATGCTTTACATGTAACAATCAACTAAGTTAACTGTCAACCAGAAAGATTACCCTCAATGCATTCTAAACTTCTAGGAGGACAACATCCATGTTCCATGTTCCCTCTGATCCTTTCTGTATGGTAATGTCTTGAGTTTGGATGAAATACTGTTTCCTATGCCTGTAGGAGTTAACATGCCTTCTGCTAAGGAAGCAACCTTATTCCAGTAAATATTGCAGCTGGAAATGGTGGAGGTGCTGATGTGAGGGTAAAAAAAAAACAACAAACAAACAACAAAACAAAGCAAAAAACCAAAAAAATTAGCACTGCTGGAATATAGAGAAGAAAATGAGAGACTTGCTTTAATGGCCATGGACTTAAGGCCTTTTTGAAGAAGATTAAGCCACACTGAAAGGTTTATAAAGGTATCAGGCTGAAATAATATATTCTGAGTCTATAAAATATTTTTTTAAAAGCGTAGTTAAAAAATCCAGTCCTGGTAACAGCACTATAAGTGCAGAAAATGACCTCTTGTCAGATTTCAGTGGAAGAGAGAGCTGTAAGTAACACAGCAGGTGTTATTTCAGTCATTTGCACCTCAGTAAATATGGCTAATCAGTTTTTTCCTAGGTAGAAGCACTAAAATTAGATGTGGGCAAAATACATGTAAAGTTTAACAGAAAGCTAGCTACTTTGTTTCTATTATAGCATTTTTAAAGTGAGCTATTTGTTTTAACTGAGGTTATTTACCGATAATATCTGCTATTAATGTATTATCTTTTCTCTCTGTAATCTGTGTTAATGAAGTCCTAACTTCAGTCGAAGAATGGTGTGTGCAGCCTCCTCCAAAAGCAGGGGCCACAGGCTTTCAAGCTCTAGGTTGCTGGAGAGCTTTTTTCATTTTGGCTAGTAACGATTTGCTTCTCGTGGGAGATGACTGGCCAGCTGTATAGCAAAGCATCATTCACAGCTATGAATTCACTACTTAATTCAGAATTTTAAGTAGAACCTGTAATGACTCTCTAGGTAAGTAAGAGATTCTGCTTTCTTTTTTCCTCACAAAATTCGCAGGCATAAGGAGGTCTGTGTCAGGAACTTCTGCTTCCCCAATATATTCAATGAATGGACTTTCCCCCACCCCCTCTCCTTATGATAGCGTACCCAAAGAGAGACCTTGAATTTGAAGAATCTATTGATTATTCAAGTGTTCTTTTTGTCAAATGATTTACAACGTATAGCATGATTCAAATCAATTCTGCAGGTGTTGAGGCAGGATGGATGCTTTCTAGTGTATGTTTAGCGTCCCAGCTCCTGTGAAAATCTCCATTCTTGGACTTGAGAAATTCCAAATCCATGGAAAGCTTCCAAAGAGAAGCAGGGAACCCAACTTTTGTTAAGAAATACTTAAAATGAATTTCTGCAGTGTCTGTTTTGGACACTTTCTGCAAATTGCTCCCAAGAATATTTATAATTTATACTAAGCAAAATAGTGAGTACATATTTGGGAATATTGTTTGTCAAGTATATTGCTTTAGACTTAACATTTGCTGAAATAAATGAAAAGCTGTGGGCATCTTGATGGATGAAATATGGAGTAAAATATTAAGAAGTAAGTAAAGTATTAAGAAGTAGTGAATTTGATGAACCAGTAAATCCAGCATGAAAATTAAATATAATTGACATTTCCCAGATAAAACTTCCTGTGTCTGTTATGTATATAGCACCTAAAACCTAAGGCTGTAGCCAGATATTGTTGACTAACTACTTAAGCACAGAGAGAGATGTGAAAGGTTTCCAGGATTATTTGCTGGGGGTTTTTTAAATTTTTTGTTAAGAGTAACAGTTTATCTTTGACTATTTCCTACTATTTTTTTCCTCTCATGTTCCTCATGGAAACCTGTACCTCTCTCAGGGTCTGCTGGCCATTTGTGATAATGTAATAAAGATGCTTTACTTACAAAGACGGCACAGGTCGTTTAATCTTCACAACCATCGCCTCTCGGTCACTCTCATCTTGCTCAAGTTTGTCCTCTGCTTCCCCATAGCCACTGTCCTCTGCATCCAGGCTGTCGTCATGACACTTAAGCAGCCGTTCTTCCTGAGCCCCCTCTTTTTCCTCTTGTTCCATCTGTTTCCAGCCCTTGGTCAGCTCTGATACCACATTTGAACACTTTCTCTTTATGGTTGGAGATAACTTGCCACTAAGAATTTTGTCAATAGCACTTGATTCTTCTTTGAGCTTGGTCATCTCTGAGCTGCTATTGTTATTCTCATATCTTTCACTGAGGAGGCTAACGTCACCTCCTCGTTCATAGGCTTTGCTTACAACTGTTTTGGTCACCTCTTTGCTTTTAATGCTGAACTTTTTGAGAGCTTCATCTGATTCTCTTGCATTTTTTTCAGCATCTCTCACTGTCACTGATTCCTTTGCTGAGGATTTTCCGTAATCTTTTCTTTCATCCCTCTTAACAGATGGAATTGACCATTCTTCAAAGGATTTTTTTTGTGCAGGCTGAGGTGATGAGTCTTTTCCAGGGGGAACCCATCCAGAGGGCTCTTGGGCTTGCTTTACTTGGTGGTCAGATGCCCACTGCTGCCAGCCTCGTGCCACGCTGAAGACTAGGCTGGCCATTCGGATCTTGTGGACAGCCCTTTTTGCAGGAGTAGTGCTCGGCTTTTCTCCAGGAGCCATGTTGCTTTCTGCTGCCATACTAGCTTTTCCTCTTCTTATGTTAAGCACCTTCTGAATGAGCTTCCTGAAGTGAATAATGTTCCCTGAAGAGAGCTACAGAGATTTAAATAGAAGCAGGAGCAGTTTGTGCCCATGGAAAAAATGTGAAACGCTTCTCACAAAGATATAGTATCCTCACTGTTACGGAGGTCTTTTTTTAAAATGCAGGGTTGCATTTCATCACGGAAGATGAATGATGCATGATGTAAACAGGGTGACACAGACCTGCGCTGGAAATAGTGCGAAATTAACAGCTCCTTTAGCTGCTGGAAATTAATAGCTACTGGGACTGCTCGACTCTCAATTTGTTGGCAAGAGTCTTGTTCTTCTGGAAGTGCAGAACTTGGGTTATGAGATACTGAACAGAGTGTCTGAAACTGCTAAATGCAAAGTGCTGTCAGTTGCTGACAACCTTGGCCAGAGTAGAGACCCTTCGCCATCACAAGTAAATAGTGGCCCTCGTCACAGAGTGTAAAGGCAGAAGCAAGCTATGAATGAGAAATTTTTAGATCAGGTTTCTAGAAGGTACTAGACAATTTCTTCATCTTGCTCATATGTCCAAAGGAATTCAAGTTTGTTAATTTTTAAAAAGGTATTTATGTGCTCTATTCCCAGTCATTATCTATTAATGTCTGTCTATTTAGAACATACCTTCAGGGGGGTCTGGGAACACTGTCGTGTTTGGTGTTGGTGCTAAGGATGAGGGAATCACTATCTCTAGTCTGGGGATTATTATAGTAAGTATGACCTGATCAGATGGATTAATGTTCGCCTAGTTTTAGGATTTTGAGAAAACAAAGTGTAGCCTATTTACTTCCTGAATGCTGTTCAAGAAAGTTGCACATAAAATGTAGTGTTTACTTGCATATTATTTCAAGCAAAAATGTTTACTATGCACAGCATAGAAAAAATTTAATTTCATAGGAAATCTTGTGATTTCTTCATTCCAGAGGACTTCCCAGGGTATGTTCATATTTGAATTTGTTTAGTGACTCGATACATCAATTGTTACATAAGAATAAACACTTTTTGAGATACGGTCCTGTGGTATCTTATTTCTTAGTATAATGTTTCCTAAATAGAAACAGAAAATGGCATTGCATTTTCCATCCATCATACCTGGCAGCTTACAGGATGACCTGTGGCACTTGCCATGAGGCTCTCTGAGGCTTACTGAACTTCAAGGAATTCTATTGGCATCACTGGTGTTACACGAGAGATAAATATGAACTCAGTGCTCTGCCTTTTTCTCTTCTCTCTATTAAAGGCTGGGCTGTTTGAAGTAGGTCAGATCATATCTAGGTCTTGTTTAATAATATAAGATTGTATCATAACTTTGACTTCTAGGCATATTCCTCATTAATCTATGGGGTCATTTCCTATTCAAAACTGATGACATAATGTAAGTTGGTGTTGCTGTTAGATATTTACTCATACTTTTATTTTAGAAAGAAATGTGTCACCTCTGTATACTGTACAATCTCAGCTATCACAAACTGCATCATAATCAAAATGGCATCGTGAGGTGTACTGATGCAACTTGATCTGGAATCATGTGTTACCAAACATTTATTTTGGTGCCATTTCAAGGCTTATCAGGAATGGGAGCTTCTTGTGCTTTAAAAGTATGGTGGTGTATGTTCCCTAAGGTACAAGGAAGATGCAAATGAAAGAAGAGAATAATGCACATGCAAAATAGAAATATGACGCCACTCATTATATTGTTCTGTGTGATTTCTTGCATACAAGGGTGGCTAAGGCTTTAGAAATTATCTGAAAGTGAAGTACAGAGGTAAGGAGTGAGGCCAGCGAAGGAGTACAGTGAAACTGTACAGTGACTGTGGAAGGACAGTCATGGAGTGTATTGCCGATAGTTACCCCTGTGGTGAGGTAGGAACAGCTCCACCTGCACGTGTTCAGGTTCCTGTTTTACCTGTTCTTAAAGACTACCAGCAGTAGATACTCCCTACTCTGCCTAGGCAATCTATTCCAGTGGTTAACTGGCTTAAATGAAACCTTTTCTGAGGTCTAACATTCACCTCTGTCTCAGCACTTAAAGCCTCTATAACTGCTGAGAACAGAAAAATCCTACTCTTTCACAGGCAGCCTTTCTTTGCAAAGACTGCTTTCTTCCCAACTTTTCTTATGTTTTTTGTGATCCCTGATCACATTTTTGCCAGCTTCTGTATTCCCTACACGAGTTCCACAACTTTCTTCAAGTGTGGTGCCCCAAATGGGGATGGTATTCTGGTTTAAGATTGCCCATAGTGTGGAAATTAAAAGATGTCTTGTATGTTGTGCTCCTTGTTCATATTCTACTTGTAAGCCCCAAAGGATCTGAAGACTATCCTGCTAAATGGCTATCTGTATTCACAGAGCCAACCATTCCTTCATATGTGACCATCTTTGTTGTTCTTAAATGTGTTCTAATTTGCTCAGATAACTTTTTCAATTTGTCGTGACCAGTTTGATTTTTATTCCCTGTTCCAGTGTTCTTGCAATTCAATTCATTCATTTTGGAATCACAAATGCAGGTAAGTATAAAGCAGACCCAGTTAATAAGCCCACTCAGTTTGCTAGAGAGATATTGCTATTTATTTTAACGTGGGTTATTAGTTATGTACTATTCCAATGAATTTTGCATATAAGATCAAAAGAAAAAAATGACCAATATTGAGATGTGTAGCATCTGCTGCTCTTGCCCATTTTTGGCTGTTGGACCAGATGACCTCTGGAGGTCCCTTCCAACCTCAACCATTCTATGATTCTCTGTTCTTCCAAAGCCTGCTACTTTGCTGCAAAAAGAATTAAGATTGGCTTAATGTAATTTGTCAAATTAAAATTGCTTGTAACAGTCCTTGTTACAAATGCCTATTAAGTTTATTACTGTAATTACTGTTGAGGTTCTTGGACATTTTTACTCTCATACAGTCTTTGCAAGTAGTTGTATTGAAACTCATGGCACTAAAAAAGAATTACATTCCTGAGGAATGTTTGGAAATTACAGTACATTTCAAAGAACTTGTTAATAAAGAGACTTTTTTTTCTAATGGACTTGACCTTGGTGTACTGGTCATAGTCCTACAGACTTAATGCTTACATAGTTTAGCTAAATGACAATTACAGGTTACAGACTAATGAAAAACACCAAGATTACAGATCTAAACTACTATTAAATCCGTGTTGCATGACAATATGTTAAACAAATGTTTAGTTTAAATTGGTCACTATTTTAAGCTAAAGTTTTAACATCACAGACCTGTCTAAAATGCCAGTGAAACTTTAATGTAATTATTCTGAGGATAACTAAATTTACGATGCCTAATTTTACAGTGCACAATGATGTTGCCTTGAAAGTGTTGAATGGTGCTTTATTTTATATGTTGATGTTACCAGCAAGAAGTTAATCATAAGAAAAGAATAAATAATGTCTGAGTCATCCAGTCAGATTCATACCTTGAGGGTTGCTTACTTTACAAATGTTTTACTGTGGTAATAGTAGAATTTATTACTTCATTATTTTAAATTTTTATTCTTAGCGGAATAAAAGGCCAAGGCTACATCTAAATTTCTGTGCCTGATCTCCCTACTAGCACTTCTAAAAGCCCTTAGCCAGCCTTTAGGGCACAGGTATGTTTTAGGCTGGCTGAGCCTGGAGCATATTTTCTATGTGTCTTCCATACCTTACAAGGTATCCTCCCATGCACAGCAAGGCTTGGTAAGGGTTACTGTGTCATGGGCTTTCAGAAGTTCAAAAACTATGCTCGAAGTCAGAGTTGAGGGACCATTTCTTGAAAAGGTGTATAGGACAAATAGCCATTGAAGAAAGTGAATAGATGAGCAGGCTTGACACTTATATTGAAAGTTGTAAACTCCCTTTTCATTGCTCCTAGCTGCCTACAGTTCTGGGATTTAATCTCTTTGACACCTTCAGACAAGTCTGCACACATTCCTAGGACCTTGTTGCTGCTTTTGGATTGCTGCATTTCACTTAATGCCTCTGATTTCCTGAATCCAAAGTTACGACAGACCAGCTGAGAGGTTGCCAATGTCAGTGATAAAAACTGGGGTATTTTTGGTGTGTGGGCTTTATTTTTTTTTAAATTATTTTTTTATTTTATTCCCCCCCCCCTACCCCAACCTGGATGGATTGTTCTATGTAGCTGTACACAATTTTAAAATCCTTTCATTTTTTTTTCTCTTATGCTGTGGAATATTAACAGTTTCTGGGAGACTAGTTTGTCATTATATTTTTTTAATCTTTCTTTAAGCACATGTAACTTTAAAAGTGGGACTGCATCCTTCATCCATTACTTTACCTTGTCAGACATTGATATGTTATTCAATGTTTTTGATGCCTTAAACAAAGAAGTTTAATTTCAACCAATTGTAAGTGTGTGAAAGATGCTGTCTTCCTCCTCAGAGTTAGTGGTGAATAACAAGAACAAGCTGTGTTTCATGGTGAAGTATAACCAGCTGCTGTTATCAATAGGAACTTCAAGACTGAATTTTCTTTTCATCATGACATGGTTAAAGTACGTTGTGTCAGAACATCATTTGTTGCCAGTGATTATAGAAAACCTGGGCGAAGGGTTAGATTTCTGGATTTCCTTATTTTTAGAGTTCACATCAAACATATCACTTCTAACGGCAGTAATGAGCAACTGTATCTCATTCAGTGTGCAGTTTCATGTACAATCCATATGTCCGCCTCTGAGCCTTTGGACTGGGTCCTTTCTAGCTATTTAAAGAAAGCAGTCTACATATTCACTGGTGCAGTTTCTTGTGTTTGCAACCTATACAGCCATAGTCTTTTTTTGCCAGAATTTGGTTGTACTGAGAAAACTATCTCCGTGTAATTAACAGGGAATCTTGAACCTCCATTTGATTGTGTGATTTCACGACTCACTATATGAGTGATCGCTTGTTATCCATAACCTATCATGACAGCTCTGCATTGTGAAAAAAATAGACCTAACAAACTGCCAAGAAAACACTCATCAGAGCCAGAGTTGAAAGACTCTTGGTTGTGGAAGGGTTGTGGGGGGAGGGGGAAGACCCACTATCTAGTAGCAGCAGTTATAGCTAATGAAGAAGTAGAGCATAGCCCCAGAGTTTCTCTCACTCTAGGTGAGATGGACTTCAAAGTTAGCCAGGCAAAAAATAGAAAACAGCCCTGTAGAATCTGAACTGGCTGAAGATGAGAATTCAGCATGATTTTTTTACTGCAGTCTGGTAGAGAGACCTGGCTGTTAGAGCTGAGAGAAATCCAACTCAGGATGCAGAGATACATCCATATATCTTCAAGTTCTTATGCAAGCCCTGCTACTGAAGTGACAAAGCTCTTTGCTTTCTTGAGTATTTTACTCCTCTAAAGTTGTCTTCATTTTCCAGAAGAAGAAAAGAAAGATTAGGATGTAGAGCCTTACAGTACTTTGGCACTCTTTTTCTACTTTTGCATGTAGTGCCCACTGCTTTCCTTGAGCGTTACCTGCCTGCAAGGAATCCATGCAGTTTAATCAAATTTGTGCAGGAAAAGAAAACAGAGGTAAGCTCAGATGCTTTTAGTTCCATTGTACCTTCAAGCATAAATATCTTTTATGTGAATATATGTAGGGAGCTCACAAAAACAAGTAACAAGCAGTAATGAAGCAATTTCGTTTAAAAGTGTAACTAGACATTTGCAGGAAGTCATTTGCATTGGGTGTTCAGTTATATTTGCATTGTGAGGGAATTTCTGAAGCTCATGAAAGCAAGATAGCCTTTAAAAGATACCTAGCAAATATGTTGCTATTCAAGATTATATTGATCATATCTCTGTCTGTGAATGGTTATCTTTTTCTGATAAGAAAATGATTTAATATTATGAGCAGTCTAATTTTGCAGTTCCAAGTTGCTGACGTATCTTAGTTTACAATTTATCAAGAAATAGTTTTATGGCTTTGAGAATATGACATTATTGGCTGCTATTGAAACCTGTCCCTGAGCAGAACGTTGGATACAAGGAATTTAAAGTCTTCACATAACTTTGCAATATGAGACGGAGGGGAGCCATACCAGAATAGGAGAACCTGAAATCAGACACCTGGATGTAATGTGATAGATGATAAATGTATTTTAAACATCTACAAGAAAGAAATAAAAAGTAATTAAAAAAAAAAAAGGCAACACAGTTTTATATAATCAAATCACCATCTTCCAGGTATTAATAAGATGTGATTAATAAGACAGTGTTCCCATGCATTATGGCTTTCATTTTTTTTTCTGTTAAAATTAACTATGTGCTTCTATTTATTGCTGTTTCTCAGATTTCAAGGTGGCAAAAGTGAGAGGAAAAAAATTTTCACAATTTTCCAAAATTTTTTTCTTTCAGAGATGGGGTCCTTGGATTAATTTAGAGCAGAACATGGCTTTCAACTTTATAATCATATATATACATATATATACTTTATAATTGGTCTGTTTAAAGTGCTTTTACTTACCAGGTATAACTGCATGTGCATCACTTTATTCTCCTGTATTGTTTTTACAGTATACCAGTTTTGTTTAAAATCTGACAATACAGAGTATAGAACATACATGATTGTGCCTTTGCCTATATATATACACCACAGACTTTTGAAGGATTATTGAAAATCTCCATCTCACTTCTAACAGGGTTGCAATTTTTGCAACTTAAAAAAAAAAATTAGTTTATGAAATCATTATATGAGGAGGGAGCAGAAAACAGACTGGACATTTTAGGAAACGTGTTCCAAGCTCTTCAAACACAGAAAAACCTGCACATAGAAAGAAAAAAATACAGAAAAATTGGGTTTGTATATAAAATAAATCAAATATTTCATTGTTTCCTTTAAAGTGGTGTAATTCAGGATGAGGCACAGAATTAGTGAAACAGGCATATCTCGGTATATTTTCAGAATTTTATTGTAAGGGTTTATAACATTCACTGAGAGAAATACCTTGAATTGAGCAAATACTCCAATTTTTTTTTAATCTATCAATTAGCTAAAGCAATTAGCATATTTTCAGTGCCTCAGTCAAAATCATATTCAGCTCTATTGTTATTCCCTACCCTTAAAGGTCTTGAAGCAAAGGATTGTTTGAAACAAGTGACATTATGGCCCAGATTTTGAGATGCCCTTGGTAGAAAGCAGAAATCCTCTTGACTAGTTCATCACGATGTTCCCTGTAGTACAGGGGATCTCATTTTAAATGTGATACTGGTATACTGAAGCCGTAAACTGGAGCTGTGATTCTTGACCTTTGGGTAAGCCAAACAAAGTCTCCTGAGTGCTGTTAGCTCTGCCCGCTCCCCCCACTATCACATTCCACTGCAACAGGCAGGACATACCGTTATTTATTAGTTCTCGCTTAACCACCAACTGCTTTAACAGCATGCAGCTGTGTTATTGTTAGTAGAGATAGACCTCTAACTTTGCTTGTCTTTAACTAAGTGAAAGTCCCGTGGCCAGTCTATGAGAAGAGCACTGCTCTGTGACGTTACTTATGTGAGGCCAGTTGATATTAGGTGTCAAGAAGTGATGATGGAAATTGCCAGGAGACCAGGTGGTATTTACACTGTCGTAATGGCCCACAACTGCATTTCAATTGCCAGTGAAGTTAGAGATGAGATTCCCAAGGCTCTTTTAGGGTTAGTTTTGATCAAAAACTTCAAAAACATGTTAGACTGAGTTACACAGCTAGCTCATTTTTACAATACTCTTTCAGACATCTGCCTTATTTCTTACATTAAAGTAATTAATGGGCCATGATTAAGATGTAAAATTCTTTGCAAGAAGGAGATGAGAGTAGAAGAGTGGGATCTTGAGGACTATACCCCATGGGCATTATTTAAAACTAACCATCATTTGAGCAATGCATGATTTCCTCTTGGATACAAGGATACCTAATTGCTGGTAGTAGCACCCAAACTGGAATTAACTGTTCTGGGAGGGAGTCACAAATATATCAACTCAATTTCTCTTGTCAGCTTGGTGTGCTAATTATGTGGCTTCCTCATAACTCTACTTAAGCACACAGACAAGTAGGCTGTCTGTGAATGATTTAGTGATTTAAAATATAGATCGGTGTATTAATAGAGATTTGGAGGGAAACATTGACTCCCTGCCCTCTTTTCTTAACTGAACCAAGTCAACTTCCC
Source organism: Eurystomus gularis (assembly GCA_013400335.1). NCBI lineage: Eukaryota > Metazoa > Chordata > Aves > Coraciiformes > Coraciidae > Eurystomus > Eurystomus gularis. The sequence goes on along the minus strand of VZZY01014202.1, from coordinate 186,410 downwards.
TCAGAAGTGGCATCAACCATTTGAGCATAGAAAATTTAAAGAGCTGCTGAATTTTCAGAAGTGTATTCTGATTTTTGAAAATTTGTGACTGGTCAGCTTGAGATATTTTGCTTCTTAGGAAGGTAAACTTTCTAGCTCTTAGTGAACTGGACCTTACTAGATCTTCCCCTACGTCACTAGTCACCACTGACTTAATCCAATGTTTTAGATCTCAGGAGATGTTTAGGAGGGGGATTTGACTGAACAATATCAAATTTAGCATTATTTAACAGACCCAGAATGCTACCTCAGCTTTTCTAGCTCTTTTCTTATAATAAAGAGAAGGGAGAAGCGCATGTTTACATTTGAAGAGTGTTATGGTACTCACATTACTTAACTGGTATGATGATCCTGAGGCTATGGCATTTGCCTTTTTATTCTCTATGGAGGCTGTTAGGTTTTGGGGCAGAGGCCAATGGATCTGTCCCTGAGAGCTTAACAGGTTTTCCAATATAATAACAATATCAGAAACTTAAGTCAGTCATAAGTAATCTATTTTTGCTCTTTTCTTAGCCAGATGATTGCCAATATGTTTTGTTGGGTTTTTTGGTGGGATTTGTTTTTGTTTCTTTCTGAAACTGCTGTTCTATGTCAATATTCATCTTTATTTCTCCCTTGGTATTTCTCTTCACATAGTGATTTATAAAGTTTGAGCTTTACTCAGGAAAGAAAGAGAAATTGATTAGGAGATTTTGAATGGTAGGAAAGAAGTAATAAAGATAAAAGACTTCTCATCATACACTTTGAAACCCACTGGGAATCGCATGAGAAGCATTTCAGTGAGAGGAATCCACAGGCAAAGGCTGGCACCAGGCAGTGCACTAAGCTGGGATACCTACTATCAAGGTCTCTTTTAAAGGCTCTGCTATTTTATGAGTTCAATAATAAAAAGGGCAAGGTTTAGTCAAGCCCCAGGGCTACAATATTCTGTACATTTGGCAACCAGCTTAGGAAATATATCTGCTGTGTGTACATTAAAAGTACAATAAAAATAGTTGGATGTAGGAAGAACATTTCTCATTGTCATTGTTTTGGAGGTGATGGTTATGAGCCTTCAAAGGCACTTTCTCATGAGAGTCACAGTGGAGATACGTGAGGGAGGCCTCATGCTTTGATGAACGCTTAGTGCAAGCTCCTACCCTTCTATCTCTGTTAGCAGTTCCCCCCACATTGTCTTTTTGCTCCTTGTGATGCTCATCCCTGCTATTGCTGATGAGTCTTGCTTGTACAGCATTGTGCAGATGAGACTGGATACAAGTAGAGGCCAGCAAGGTTGAATACTGATCCTGGTGAGTGCTTGCACTCAGCACCAGGAGCAGAGTTCATGGTGCCAAGCACTGAAGGTCCTTCAAGAGAGTCAGGCGCCCAGAGCAGGGGTCCACAACAACTGGCCAGTTGAGGAAGTAAAAGGGAGAAAGCCCTTCTTCTGTTAATTATTAGTGAAAACTTTTGATTCTGAGCTGGTTACTAAGAATAATATTTAACAGCAACTAACAGATGTTAACAATACAGAAGAACTTCTAAAGGAAGATTTCATTTCTATAACCAAGCATAATTTTATCTAATCTTCAGTAAATAATTCCATGTTTGTGCTTTTGCCTCTAGTTTGGCATGGTCCCTTAACATTTATTAAAAATAGACAAGAGACTAATGTCCAGCTGTGAAAGAGTACTTTTAGGAAAACTCAGTATTAGACACAGTTCAAAGTACTGTAGCTCTTGTATTTAAAAATGTATTTTTTTCCACATAGAAATAACACTGTATGTCTTACTTCATGCATATTTAATGTGTTAGTACAGAAAGCAGTTCAAATCCAGGGAAATCTGAAAAGGTCAGTCTGATGTCTATAGCTACTGATTACGGCTTCTTATACCAGCACTCCCAACAACACCAGTGGCAAGGTAAGTGATCATTACCTGATATAATGAAGGATGGTGGCCCATCAAAAGATGGAAAAATTGGTGTTTTAATTGAACAAAACAGCCTTTATAGACAGTATAGAGAACTACAGACAAGCCATGTTATTAGGACTGGAGGATATGGACAAACCACGGGATGAAGGGCACAGAATGGAATTCATGACCCTGTCAGCTCTGCTAGTTGTACAGAGCTAAATGATGGCAGCGATGATTACACACATCACATGCTAACAGAAGAGTAAATAAACGTTGAATAATCACCCAAATAAATCTGAATACATGATCAATGTTTTCTTCAGTGCTGGAGGGATTTTTCCTATGGAGGGCATGGCACATCCTACTGTATCAATTTTAGGAAAGTGCTCTTCCAGTTCACTTGGAAACTACTAACTTTAATGTGTTTGAAAGTAATAATGGCAACAGTTTTAAAAGTACCTTAGTGACACTGAAAATCAGAGGAACATCAGTATATAACGAGTTGCTTTTGGAGATATCTTTGGAGGTTACCTGAGTTAGCTTCTGCCCACTCCATTCTAAAAAAACCGTAATTTGTGTATCTTTATTCTCATGAATAATCCTGAGCATTTGCCATAGTAGATTTAAATATATGCCTAACTCTAGGAGGACTTTATCAAAGTGAAGCTCTTGATCCAAGGTTGCTCAGGTACTTGCGTAATGAGAACGTAGTGGCTTCGTTTGGACAGAATTTGTAAGAAGCATGTGAAGCTTTGAATAAATATCTAGCACTTCTCTGGCAAATTCACCCCAATTTTGTTTTGCAAGGTTTGCATCCTCTGTGATTCTAGGACAGAACAAACAGCAAGGGTCACTGTGTCTGTTTTCACTTTAACCATGACACCAGGTGTTGCAGAAGAAATAATGACAGAATTAAGATACCAACCAGCTCTCTCATGGGACAAAACCAGCCAGATATGTTCTCCCATTAATGAATGGTGTTGGTAACTTCTGTGTAAGTATGGAGCTATGTCCTCTTTCTCTTTCCACACTGGAATTACCTATTAATTCTTATGCTGGGTATTTAACCAGTACAGCTTAGCCCTTCTCTAAACTTCACTTGTCTTCTGAACAAGGGGATTTTCATAGTCTAGTCAGGACTAGTTCATATAATTGAATGACTGCAGTAAGTCTGAAGTGTCACTTTCAACACTTCTTATTGTTTTCAGTTTTCTTGTTGAAATTCTGGATAGCAAATGAACTCACAGGTTAAATTTCTTTGTACAGCACTATGTGTCCTACGTCTGTATTATTAGACCATTACAGCATCTCAAAAGAATAGATAATCCGTGCTTGGTGTGGCTGTCTTTAAAAAAAGATGCTGACCTCTAAGCCAATGCAAACAGATCATTTATGGAAATAAATAAATTACTGTTGGAGTCAAACTTTTCCTAAATTCTTGTGTGAGTGGAGAGTTGGACATAATAGAGAGATCAAGAGTCATGAGGTTAATGAGGTCATACTGCCAGGGTCTGGTCTGGGTTTAGAAAAACATGAAATACTCAGCTCTGATCCTAAGTGGCATGTTCACTTAGCAGCAATACCATCCTGGCACCAATCTGTTTGGAAACCTGAAACCGTCTTCCGTGAGCCCTCATCTTGCTGCATGACACCACCAGAAGACATGTGTTCCTCTGCACGTGAAACTACTTAGACCATCTCACTCCATATTTTTTGTAAACATGTTTGTTAAGGAGAAAGATTCACTAATGGTGCTTCTCCTTTTTAAAATGATAAAAGTACTATGAAAATTGCAGCAAGCTGCGTTTGATAACTCTTATTAACTTTCCACTTAACTGTCAATCAGCTCTACCTGAACTATGTAAAATACCGTATTTTACATTGCACATTAGAAAGATCTCTTACAATCAATAGCTCTTATCTGAAAAAATGGGAATTGTGTGCCTCCTGCTGCTGAATGTTTTATAAGAACTGACCAGTACCAGTGTAGAGAGCTTCCATGAATATTGTTTTACTGATGATGTTCCCAGGATGGTGTGTGATAACAAACCTCAGATAATAAAGTATAATAGCTTGTTACGAAACACTTTCTGCCCTGTGCATTGAATGAGGATAGGTTTCTGTGGAAGATGGACAGAGTTGTTGGGTTGAGACACGCCTTAGGCAGAGGAGAAACAGAGCTGCAGAAGCATAGACTCTTTTACTTTTGTAAAGTAGTACTCCTAATATTGTGACTATGCAACTTCCACAAAGGCAGCTTTTTGCATGGCACAAGCCATTTTTTTGAAGTTTACTAGATTTCCTATGGACTACTTTCTCTATTGGAATATAAAGTTATATCAAAATCAAATGTTTCTTCAAAACAGGCTTCAACAAAATTCTGACAGATGATCAGGTATTTTCCAAACTGCGTCTTTTGCTGCCACATGAGAAACACCCTGACCTTCAACCCCAAAGATCAAAGATATTGCAAGGAAAAACTGAAAACAGTTTGTAAAAATTCAAAACACTTCCCTTTCAGAGCTTGAAAGAGAAAAATATTGCATTTCATATTTCAGTGTTTGTTTCAGAATTTACTACATGTAATATTAAATGTACCTCATACTATAAACCTTAATTCTGCAAACAAAACCCAACCTTTTTATTTTCAAAAAATTACTTCTGCTTCCCTCATTTTTTCATTTTTGAAGAAAAGCAGAAGACTTTATATCTTGCAATATCTAAAAAGGGAAAACACTTATTTTCTCCCTGCATCTCCCAATGTCTCAAACACGTGTTCTTTGTGAGCGCTGTCAGCTGCTGAACTAAGTTACTTCAGTGGTTGTTAGACTCACTGCCCTCCCTTTGTCATTGCCACTCTGACGAGGCTTTTTCTTGCCCAAATAAAACTGCTGATGAGTATTGCAGTACCTTCAGTCAGCAGCTGTCAGGCCCTCTGAGACCTCAGCAGTTCTGGAGTGTCCCAGAAATTCTGGAAATAACCTGTTAATATGTTTCTATAATGACAGGGAGTGGAACTTCCTTTCCACACACATTTCTGACCTTGGTCTTTTTTATCTTGGCTTGAGCTTGTACAGCTGCATGAGCTCAAATGTTTGTTGCACTGAGATTAGGCTGCTCAGTAGAGTGGTATTTCACCAGACCTCGGTAAGTCTTGGAGTAATTTAAACTTAATAATGCAGTGCATATTAGTACTGTAATAGTTAATTTAGAGCACAAGGTGCTTTATGTTGATTTAAAAATTGTTTTATTTCACCTCACTGGCTCCCTCCTTGTTGATCATTGACATTTTCCATTCGATATAGTGTTTCTCTGGGCTCTTCTGCAGTAATCCTTTGAACAAAGCTTATAAACCCAATCAGAGTCAAAGATGAGGGGTTTTAATTTTTGCTTTGTTTAAATAGAGCCTTGGGCTTAAAATTTCCCACTGAATACTTTAAACTACATTGCAAATGTTGAGCATGAGCCCATTTCTTTGTTGCATTTTACTATAAAAGGAAGCTGGTCCTAAAGTCTTCCAAATGCACAAAGCATTTTTTAAAAAAAGAAACACTGTGTGATGAAAAACTATCTTAATGGTACCTTGACCCAAGTGTTGTGACTCTCTTCCATGATCTTTTAACTAATGTGAGAATCATGGAGAACTGCTGCAACATTTGATTAAAATAAGCACCACAACCCTCAGGGAGAACTTTCCTATTCCTATTGCTAATGCATCATATAGCAGGTCAAACACTGTAGAAATGCCACCTAGCACAGTTATGGAGTATTAAACTTCCATTCCCCAGAAACCACAAGGAAAATGCTAAGATTGTTACAAGTTTCTCTAATTGAAGGTAACACTTTAGATCAGTCACAACATGGATTCAGGTCATGACAAGGAATGGAAATAATTTTAAAGTAAGTGATGGATGATCCCCTGTTGGTAATAGATGCTGGGCAGGAACTAATCCTCTGTTCTTAGACCTCTCTGAAGACCACAAACAAAAACAGTAAGACCTTGAGGAGTGTACTAAAATCTGATAGATTCTTCTTGGGGGTCCCCAAAAGGTCAAGAAAGGAATGTCTGCCACTAGACCTCGTCTCTTCCTACTGCCATATTCTGTAAATCTCTTTTTTTTTCTCCACAAGTCTAACAAAATGTGTATGAAGCTGTGAGGGGAATGGATGAAGGCTGTGGCTGGACCTCAGCTCCTGAAGGTTGTGAAAGCCATAGCTGATACTGCCCATTATTTTATCGTTCCTTCTCTCCTGCTATAGCTGCTTATCACCATTTACTGGGAAAGGCAACACGCCGAGGCTCCTTAAACAATACCAATTTCCTCTCTCAGCCTTAATAAAACACATTTTTTTACTGCTTGTATTCCAACCTGATGGATAAAAAATTGTCCTTAGTTAAGCTTGTATGCTTATCTAGGAGCCCAATTACATTAATGGACATACAGCAATGCATATTTAGGAAGCTTTAGCCAGCAGAAAGCACTGCTGCACAGGTTATCAGCGCTAAATGTTTTTACCAGCATCTCAAGTCTCTCCTGTTTCTCTGCAATGGCTTTCCATAGAAAAGAAGTCAGACTGGAGACCTTGTCCTTATCTTGGAAACAGTAAAATTTATTTTTTGTGATTGTGTAAAGCTCGAGGATAAAGTTCATCACTGAAGCAAATTATTTCCTTGGTACGAGGAAACCTTCTATTGTAGTAATGATGTGTGGGAGGCAGAGGACTTTCCTGGGGCTGTTCTGTCTGTGAAATAAATTTCCACAAGAGCAAAGGATAAGCCTTGTAACCTTCCTCTGCAAATGACTGTTCATGGATTGCTGTTCCACATACAGTGCCTCCTTTCCTAAACTGCTTCTCTAAGCAACCTAGAGCAGCCATTGAAGTTTAAAAGGCACAGGTCAAGGAAGCAGGATCAGTTTGGTGGAACAGTTTCAGCCAATATTGATTTGCAACTAAGGGCAGAATTTGGCCAACTAGAAAGTACTGAGGGCTGTTAAAAAACAAAAATGGAAAGTTTCTTCATTTCCTTCATAGAAAAGGCATCAATGGTTGTTTTGCTGGAGGCAGAGGATGACTTCAGTCTTAGTGATCATGAAATTGGACCCTGGGCAGAGGTCGGCACAGCTGCACTACATTAGTGGTAGTTGCTGGTCTCATTATCAGCGACCAAAGCTGGTGGCTGGAACAAGCTGCTGTTGCTTCTCTGTCAGTGCAATATAATTCAGCATTGAGAGCACCAGCTGCAGCCTTTCTAGGCCTAACATCCTGAAATCATATTAAGGCTACAGAATTGAAGACCAAGGGAGTTTCACAACACCAGCAAGGTCAAATCCTAGCTGGTATCACCCAAATGGCTTCTCAGCCACAGATTGATCTTTAGAACTTCTCTTTTCATTTCTTTTTAAACAGTTTTTTCCATTAGCTTGATTTTCCCTCCATAACTAGGGCTCTGATCTTTCTTTTCAGGGATCAGATTTTATCTCCTTCCTCTTTCATGGAGGGGAGGGCATGTGCAGCAACAGGAACTTGTCTTGAAAGAAGCTACAAACTGTGGTCAATGAGGATCTTGCTGCACCCTGTGCAGCGTGCATTTCTTCTTACTGGCTCCTGCTAAAAGTATCAAAAAGAGCTTGACAATAAAGTGTCACAGCCATACACTATTGCATAGGAGGTATTAGCTGCCCCCCCTCTAGCATCATCAATAGCACTGGACTATTAACATGAAAATACATAGACCTACCTGTTCCTTACTGTGGCAGTTTTCATTCTGCTTTTCTGCATTTTATCAACTGGCAGTGGCTAGCAGTTGCAGAGGAGATAATTCAGAAATCTGACAATTGATGCTGTCATCCCTCAACCAGGCTAATGGAAGATGTGCTATGGACAGGGAGAAACTCCTGTGGCCGAGAGGAATGGCTGACATGGAACTTAATCTAGTTCGCATTAAGTGCGTTCATGGTTCCCTGAGGAAAGGGGCAGTAAATGTGCCAGATCACTCTAAAATCACTCTTAATGTTCAATGAGGCTAGAAAAGAAGTTTAATTCACAAAAGGTGGAGAGGAGCTCCTAAATCAATCTAGAGACAAACAAGCTGGAAACAAAATAAATGTCTAAATAAATACCTGGTACTTCATTGCAATTTTACATTTTATTTTGTTTTATTCAGCTAGCAGAGCTGAGCACTGAGGTGGATGGACACAAATCATCTTGGATGACACTGCTGGTGCCCGATTCTTAAGTCACATTCACCTGGCACTGTCTTTCCAGGTAATTATGAGTGGAATATGGAGGATGGGTAGGTGATGTATCACTGTACTGCAGCACTATTCTCCTCTGGGTATGGCTCAGATGGTAGGGGAAAGTCTAGTGCTTTGTTCCGTACAGCAGTGTGATTCTATGCAGAAAGGATTTGATCCTATCATTTGAACAGGGGGTAGTTTGTGTTATGCTCATTTTCTTCTGAGATTGTTCACTCTTGGAAAGTATAGAATTATTTCTGAATCAGGTGATATTCTGTGATGTTCCAGAAATATTTCAGCTAGCAAACTATGCCAGCCCTCTGATGAGAATTCAGGTAAAGGGGAAGATCAATACATTCGGGGCTATAATTTTAGGAATAAAAAACTGAAAAAGGCCACACTGCAAACAGTGCCACTCTGTGCAAATTGTGTTGCTAAGCTTTTCATCTGGCTGTGGGGTGCCTGGCATTAGCTTTGTTGGGATATTGCCTGTGAAGCGCTTTGCAATCATAAAAAGAGCGGTTGATTGGGCACCAGAGCTCGTGCTGGCTGGAGAGAGCAGCAGGGTATGGCTTGGCTTCCCTCCCTCCATCACACATGAGTCTCTCTGTAGTGCAGGGTGGGTGTGTTCAGGAGGCCATGCTGAGGAACAGAGGGGGACCTTAAAGACCCTCACCATGTTGTCCGATCATTAACTTCGGTGTCCCATGGAAGGCTGCCCAGACTGTTTCACCTGTGCACGTAGATTTAGGCACCTTCTTTTAACAAAACGCACCAGCAAGCACTTCTGAAGATGGCTACCCAGTACACTTTGTGCAATGCTGCCTTGGCCAGCCGTGTTTAAGGAGGAAAGCATGCAGTGTTCAGCCTCTTTTGTCTCTTAGAAGCAGCCAAAACATTTTTGGCACATACTGCTAACTGCAGCAAACAAATCAACTGCATGATGAAAGCAACAGCAGCAACTACCAGCTTTAGCCTTTTATTTCTTGCAGAACACAGAAGGATGAAATATTTGATCTTTGAGGTTATTGATGTGTGACTGCTTGCCCATTCTTGTTTTTCTTTCTGCAAATCCTTTTAACTAACTTTCTGGAGTAATTTTCCATTCCTATTTATTTTCTTTCCTAGACACATTGCACAGTTTAATGTGCTCAGCTGTTGCCAGGGAAACAGAATTTAGAACCTGGCTTGTCAAGCAAATGAAGGAGCAATTATTTTTGAAGTATTTAATAAACTTGGATCAAAGATGATCACTTTTTTTTTTTTTTAAGGTAGTGTTTGTAGCATTTTTTTGGTAAGATTACTCAATACTTCCAGTGGCAACACCCTGTATTGTAACTCCTGCTGTTCAGCATGGCATTTCCTTGTGTGTCTTATTTGGAAAGTCTCAGCAAACCTGACCCAGCTGTTTCCAAGCAGAGAGAGTGCAAAACTATTTAGACATGTTAAACTAATTCTTACATGTGTCTCCTCTGTGTGTAGACCTGCCACTCTGTTGCAGCACAGTGAAATTTTTTAGGGAAGAAACGCCCTGATGGTGAAGTCTTGGAGAGAGGGGAGGGACAATTTTCTCTCCTGGAGTCTGGGCCTGTATTTGGGCTAGCACCAAAAGGTGAAGCTGCAGCTATGCCTTTAGGTGGTTTCTTCCTTTCTGCTGCTCATTAGAAGGGAGTGTGGAAGTATGGGCAGACATCGGGCTCTGCTGGTTCTGGCCTACAGGTGTGCACTCGGACATATATTATGTGGACAGCCCTGAGTCCTCTCCTTCATCCTCTGATGCCCATGTGAATATATAGCTTCTCTCTGCTTAGTATGGTGACAGGCCAAACCATCTCAGAGTTCAAGAACACTGAAATGTGGCAGATGCAGGAGGCAAATGGAGGGTTGGGCATATTAAGCTGCCACAGAGGTCAGCTGCAGCCCATGTGATGCCTCAAGGCTGTTCCCAAGACTCTCTTCTGGAACGTCCAACTGCCCTGAGGTCAGTGGGTATTTTCAGTTCGTGGTTGAGCGCCTGCACTTTGCTATACTGACTGCACAACCTTATCCAGAGGTAGCAGGTTGTTCCAGTTTGTAATGTTGCTATCTATAGAACTTTCAACTCAAGCATTAAAAAAAAAAAAAAAAAAAAATCAATATTGCCTTACACTTCATATAGCTATCTCAGGGAAAGGATCCTAACATACCCTGAGACAGACCTTTAAATGAAAACAGCCTGTACTCCAAGAACCTTCTTGTACTTTATGGCATTTATGTTAACTTCATGATGATTTTTTTTTCTTCAGGACAGCCTGTCAATGAAAATTATTACGGACTCAGAACTTCATCCTACTAGTGGACTTAGTTGTATAGATATTGGATATTTACTATGTTGTAATGAAAAATGTTTCTGTAAAACTGAGAATAAGGGTAAAAAATATACATGCATAAACTGTCAATAACTTATGGGTTGGTGTAATGCAGCTGATATAAGGAAACATTTTTCCTTTCTCAGTGCTATTACACATTATGGCACAGTTTTTCTGCAGCCTGGTTACAGGATACACATTGAGCCTGACCAGCTCACCAACATCCTGGATAACCTCAAGAGAAGTGATGTGACACCACTAGGACTATACCCTACTTAGTCTTCCTGAAGAACTGCTAGAAGATCCTACCTTTTCCTAAAACAGAAAATGTATCTGAAAATGCCAGATCAAAACATTTCAAGAAAAACAACACTTTATTTATGTTCACACACTGAGATTTTAGTTACTAAAATGGTTTTGTTGTTCCTCACCTTTTTCTCAAGATGTAACATTAGACCTACTTGCACGCTTAAAGTAACATATTTTGAGTGGTTAAGATCCAAGTTAGTAGTAAATTTCATGTTTTTGTTTAAAGTGATTATACTGCTGCCTTGCTATACTTCTGAACAGAAGAAAGAAAAAAAAAGGGGAAAGGAAAAAAAAGTTCATTAAGAATCAAAATGCCTGATTAATGAATCAATTAATTAATTTTAAATAAGCATTTTGGAAAATACTGCCATGGGTTTTCCCCTGTCTGGTGCGCTGCAGTTGCTGGTGGGTAGCATCACCTCTTTGTGTTGCTGAGGCCCCCATGGGATTTTTCTCTAGTTTGGAACAAAAGGAATTCCTTTTGTTACTTGTTGTTAGTCATTTCTACCCCTGAAAGTCTGTTTATGTAAAACACTGTGTTTAGGATGGCTGGACCATATGTCTTTTCTTGAAAACAGTTGAAACTCTGTCCTTTCAGTTTCTCCTGAATTACAGACTATATCTATTTGGCCATTTCTAGTAATTGGTAGTCAAATACTCCGAATGAGAAATATGTCTCTTATACATGGCTCTTTCTGCTCCTGTTGTGAGAATTCATTTTGAAGTAGCCTCAGTGTTTATTTTGTTCTGAAGTGTTCTTTACTTCTGGTGTTTGCAGAATTGAGAGCTGTGGTGCAGGACACATGCAGTGGGCAGATGATTGACAGTTAATCTAGAAGTGCAGTAACTATTGAGTCGTTCTAGGCAGACTTGTCAGGGTTTTATTTTAGAAGACAGAGATTTAAATAAAGACTTTGATATACAAACAAGCTATCAAAGGACAAGTTAACACATTAGCTTCTTTATGGTAACAATCTTTGTGTGTTTTTCAGCTCTCAGCCACTCTTCAAGACATGAAAAAGAAATTAATTTCCACCTTAATTGAGAAGTAAGTAATTTTCAATTAATTGGCTCACATTTGCTATGAGTCACACAGACATGGGTTGACTGGGGAGGTAAAGAGGAGAGTTACAGCAGTTCCAGCATTCACTCGAGCAGCACCTGTATCCCTCTCCCCTTGATGCAGCAGCTGCTGCATGTTCCCCTTCCGGCACCCTCATCACTTACAGCATGACCAGGTCTGGCTTTGGGTTAAGAGCATTCTAGCATGCGGTCCCCAAACCCAGAGCACCCAGTCCATCTGTCAAAACCCTACAGCTTACTGGTAAAGTCCTCAGCGTGAAGCTGGGTCTGTCCGTACAAGCTTGTGTGCAGGTGGGGAAGAGGGGCCATGCGGTGTGGCAGCGCCCTGCACTGCACCCTGCACCTTTGCTCTGCTGCTTTCTGAAGCCAGCCAGAGGAAAGGGCTCATTAATTCTTTTAAGCTAACCACCCACTGAAAAATGGGCTTTTTCAGCACTAAGCAAGTCGTTTTTCCATCAGTGAGCAGGTTGTGCCTCTCCTGGTGTCCTGGGTGTGGTGGGTGCCTGCCCCATTGCCAAGCTCTTGCTGACACCTGCTGGCTTCTGCTCCCTCTGAGAGCAGGGTGCTGGGGGAAATCTGGATTGGGAAGGTGGGCTAGCCCTGTTGGCTTCCTGCTGCTGCTGCCTGTTAGTTCTGCGTTATTGATTCTTGAACCTTTAGAGGAGGATTAATATCTTTGGAACAGATATTTATTGGGCTAAGCCTACAATACTTCATGCACATGGCCTAAGACTACAGGGTAACTTTCCTCAGCACCTGGGAGGACCGTACGTAAGGTTCATCCCTTAGGTGCTTCAGCATTTCTTCTAGGTTCTTCTTAAAGAGTGAGAGACAATGCTGGCGATGAGGGAGCAGAGATCCACACACTCAACACCAGACAACAGCCTGGCTCACTGCAGAATAAGACATCTCACAACCCACCCAAGGAGGCAAAAACTTCAACAGAGGAGAAGCTGTACAATTTAAATTGGTTCATCATTTGTTTCAAAATGGAACAGTTAGTAGTGCTGGCAATTTGGCATCATTTATGGCAGGTAATTATGAACTATTAATTGTTAGAGCCACTTCGGTGTTTCTGACTTGACAGAGGCATTCAATGCAATCCTGGGGTCGAACAAACATTGGACTTGATAAAATTCAGTGTTTGTTTCCTAGCAAGCCTGAGTTATGCAAAGATCTAGTTCTTTGTTGCTTTGCCTGAAATAAACTCACTTATTCAGTGTGCTAAATCAAATGTGAAATGCAAATAAATTTACACTTCTCTAAATGACAGTACAGCCAGGGCAGTAGGAGCCATGGTTCAGAAGTTTGAGCATAGGGTTACACAGCCTCACCTGCATGCGAGTATCCTGCAATCTGAACTGAAGCAAGAGTGTTTCTTTTTTTCAAAAACTGTGACACCCAGTACAAACCAGTTATGGTTACTTGCTGGAGTTAGACAAAGGGAGTATTCAGTGAAACGGTGCTGCTCCTCACAAACTGTGCTGTACGGTGTGAGATGCTGTTTTGGGAGTGAATAATGACAAGAGTCGCAGGGCTGGTCCCTGTGTTGCAGTAGCACCTGCAGTGTCAGAGTGAAAGGCAAATGGTTTTCAGTGTGCCGAGGAATAGCTAAGCAGAAGGAAAGAAGAGCTGCCATCTTGTGTGGGAAGCTGAGACTGCACTGAAGGAGGCTAAAGCTGTTAACGTTAAAAAGATTGTTATACCTTTGAAAACTCCTTAAGTAAAGATAATTTCATTTGAAGTGACTGATTTCATACTTTTTTTTTTAACTAATTAAAATTAATCACTTTCTCTATAAGCTCTGTTTTCTGGCTTCAGCAGTACTTGCAAGCTCATTGAGAGGATCCTGAGGCAGTGGGAGCAGAAGCCATTCTTTGTGTGCACCAGCTAGCAGAGCTGCCTGGCCACAGAGCAGGACATCTTGCAGCCAGGAGCAGCAGCCATGTACACAGGAAATACATTTGTGTAACTTTGTGAACAAAATATGGTAACCACAAACACGCTTAAGATGTGTTACATGGTGTTGATGAATCAGATGGTAGCAGACACCTTTCTCTTAGTAGAAGAGAATTTACAAACCTCATGGTAGGTTCTTTGTAGGATCTGGATTAATTGTTGTTTGTTTTTCTTTTTTCTTGCACAACCAAGAAGTATCCTTGCCAATACTGGAAGCACAGGGATGCACTCTTTCTGGAGTTCTGAAGAGAGACTCTAACTTCCTACCTCTGTCTTTTCCTGTAATCCTCTTGAGACCCAGCACTGTTTCACTACAAACAGATAACTATCTTCAGTAAACCCTTCAGGTATTAATGAGAACAGTGGACATCATCTACCTCTCCCCTATCAAATATAATCTACTATGATTACTTGTTACAAGGAAACTTTGCTTTCCTAGATACACAACAGTTCATTGGAAAAGGACCCAGACTCTTCATCTTACAAAGAATCTATGCAAGCTTATTCAAAATCTATTCATTCTTCTATTCAGGGCTTGCAGGCATTCAAACTTACTGTCAGCCACAGCTCTCCCAAGGTCTCCCTTCAGATATCATTGGTACCTTATGAAATGGTATTGACACACCCTCTGCTGGATTTTGCTGAATTGCATACCTAAACTGTAAGTTCGCATTGAGATTATAATATTTGAGAATACTTAGCCATTTTTTCATTGCCTATATCTCACTGCCTCTCATTTCACGCTGAGAAGCTGTCCCTATGTATACTTGAAATTCATACTAGTCTTTTTGTATACGGGCATGCACTTGGAATTTCATCCTATTCCCAGTACTGTTCCTTGTGTCCATCTAATGCCAATGATCGTCAGTTCTTCTTGTATGCTCTTTTGATCTCCCTCTGGTGTTGCTTTCCAAGTAGGTGTCATCGACAAGTCTTATAAGCATAATTCCGTGACAAAATCATTAATGAAACTCTTGCCCAAACCAAGCTTCGCAGGGCTGCACTGTGCCGCCTATTTTTCTCCCAGCCTAGTACTTCACCTTTCAACACTAACCACAGCTGTTTTTAGCCTTTCATAATTCTTTTATTGTTTCTATTTTTTATTGTTCATCTATTAATGTCTCATGCGATAGTCTATCATAATGACTGAAGTTGAGATAGATCAGACTGCCAAGAAAAGCAGCAAAGAAAGACATGGGCTCAATTTGGCACAGTCTGTCCTTGAAGATCTCATACACATTAACCCCTTTACTGAGCACCTCTATTTCTTTTAATATTCAGCCTATCAAATGTAGGTTTTTTGGGTAAGACTACACAGTCAGACACAAATACAGGAGGAGGGAGATGAGCTCTGTAGTTGTGTGTAGCCTGTGTAGTTGTGTTTTCTCTGTTTTAAACATACATAATAGACTTACTCTTCCATTATTTGATAAATATATTAAAAGTCCTTGCTAGACTGTGATTCCATGTTCCCATTCCTTCAGTGTTACATGACTGAAGGTCATATATCAGTTTCCTAATTTGAACATAGAGTCTGTATTACCCAGAGTGTGGGTGTTAAAGAACTATTTCATGCTAGAACGAAAAGTAGTATCTACTGTGTCATTAAGAAATTTTCATTACCATGTTCAGTCTGACCTGTTCATAAAAGCATAGAGAAGCTCTCAGCACACAGGCAAACACAAATCTGAATTAAATCTGCACATTATCCCATTTGCTAGTATGCTAATATGCACGAATCAAGGAACACTCTAGTTGCAATCCTAACCACATACCAGAAACTTCCATGCTTTTAAATGTAAAATATGTGTAATCAAGTTTCAGCTATTTAAATTCCATTCTAGATGCAGCTGTAGCCAGTCTATTTTAGCTTATGGAAGGTCACTAACCAGTCAAGATAATTTCACTTGCATGTCTCAAAGAGAAGAAGGGAAATATACTTTGACTCCCCTAAATGTTTGTGCTTTTTTGTGAAGTTCCCTTCATGGATCAGAAAAGCTTAGACAGCAGGAGCAACCTACAGTCATAAACTCTATCCTGAACTTCAGGTTGCTGTAACCTGTGACAAGTTTTCAAGTGCTTTGTTTTCGTATTATGTGCTATTTGGGAAAAAGGAGATAGGATAAAAAAATCACAGAAGTTTGCTGTACTGTAGAAACCATTATGAACAGAAATAGATATAAACAGGAAATCTTATCAAAACATGACTGAAATAAGGTTACTATATAATAGTTGAAGTAGCAAATATTAAAATAAATAATCAGAGAAGATAGAAGGATCCAGCAGTATCTATAAGATTGCTAGTACGGTGACAGTATCTGGGGTTGTAATTTTTTGGCCAAATCTTTCAAAGTGATGATAACCTTACAATTTCCATCCTCCCCTTGCATTTTTTATTTTTTCCCAGAACAAAGCCCTGAATGTACTTTAAAAACACTTGTTTTTAAAAACTGATAGTTACAAAAGGGGCAGGTAGCCCAGCACAACAATTTTACCACTGTTAAAATCACCCAAGTTCCTGATCACAGAGGAATTCTTTCCTTGGGATTCTGGGTTCTGCACAAGTAATAAAATACAGTAACACTGTGCTGTATCTTGCAGTACATCAAGGTACTCCTTCTGCAATTGGGTAAGAAATTTATTAAGAACAAGCCTTATATTCACAATCAAAAAAAGAAAGTTTCCTTGTGTTGAGTTTGGAATTCTGCTTTCATGTATAAGTTTAAGGGGAGATGTATGGGGTTTTCAGCATTTATTAAGGTCATTAAATCATGCTGGCTTTATTTTCAAAGGACCCAAGCAGTCAAGATATGTTTGACCAGCTGAGTTGGTAGATATAGAGTACTTCCAAGTACTCTCTCCGTTTACTCCCCGACGTGCTCTGCTATAATGGAGCAAATTGCTGTGTGGTTCCTTACACCAGAGAAGCATAAGCATGTATTAGGCTTTTTTGGGTAGAGGCAGTGATGTCAAATCACCAAGCTGATGATGAGATAAACTGGAAAGATGAAACCTCCTTGTATTTCTATTTGGCTCAATTTTGGTTTTATACACACAGTTTAGACTGATGTTGCATGGGGATCTCTAGAAAGGCTTACCATGCTTTCTTCAAAACATTTAATGCTACCTCTGTGAGCTCATAACATTTCTGTGGCATAAATCAAGGTTATTCTTTCCTACCCTGGATCATATTATTTAACTCCTCTCAAGCCTGGGATTTGAATGCATGTCCTTGTTTGGCAGCAAAAAGTTCTGTTCTTAGGCTCCAGAGCTGGCTTCTTGTAAGCATAGTTTTTAAATGTAAATGCAGTGGACCATGTTTCCCATGGAATTAAAATAATGTCCAATCCAAATTTATTGCATTCAGTGATTAAACAAATAAATTCTTCCTTACGTATTCAAGTTGCCATCCATCAGCTCTTTCAAGACTGAATCTATAGTACCCTTTTAGATAGCTGGACAAAAGTCTTTCATTAATTATCACACACAGTGTTATTACTGCCTGTACACTGCTGGCTACAAAAATAATCCTTTGGTTTCTTTGTTGTAACTTGCTGTTTCTATCTTGGCGGCAAATGTACTCACTCAAAGCTTATAAGCCTAACCAACACTCCCATCGTGTACAGAGCTCTGTACACACCTCAAACTTGTATGAAGAAGATAACAACCCTTTGAGTGGAGCTTGCATCTCATTTAGTGAGAGAAGCAGAGGCCATACTCAGCAGTAGAGTAAGGAATATTTCCTCTCAAACTTGGGGCTGCTGTGCAAACTACTCTAAGGTGCTGGAGAATTCAGATCATAGAATCATAGAATAGTTTGGGTTGGAAGGCACCTTTTTAAAGAGTATCTAGTCCAAGCCCCTTGCATGGGCAGAGACATCTTTAACTAGATCAAGTTGCTCAAAGCCCTGTCCAGCCTGACCTTTAGCACTTCTAATGATAGAGCATCCACAGCTTCTCTGGGCAACTTGTTCCATTGTCTCATCACCCTCATCGTAAAAAATTTATTCCTTATATCCAATATAAGTCTACCTTCTTTCAGTTTAAAACCATTGCTCCTTGTCCTTTCAGTACAGGCCCTGATAAAAAGTCTTTATCTTTCTTACTGTCCTGGTTCGGCCAGGACAGGCTTAATTTGGTGCAGCCGGGCTATTCCATACTATGCTGATATCATGCCCTGGGGCCAGTTCTGGTTCTGCAGGGCGACTCACATGTGTGCAGCTGCTCTGCTCTGTCTGTTTGTCCACACGGTATTGCTTGTTTTGTACATTGTTTTTTTTTCTCACTGTTGTCATCGCTGTTGTTACTGTGATTGTTTCTTGTGTGTCATTGTATTAAACTCTCCTTATCTCAACCCAAAAAGGCATTCTAAAGCACTCCTGCCTTTCGCTTTGTCCAAAGTGGGGGGGCAGCAGCAGTGGCCATGTGGCTTGGCTACCGGCAGGGACTGAACCACCACCATTACAAATCTCCTTTAAGGTCTCCCCAGAACCTTCTCTTCCTCAGACTGAACAACCCCAACTCACTCAGCCTTTCTTTATAGGAGAGGTGTTGTGGCCCTCCTCTGGACCCACTGTAACAGGTCCATGTCTTTCTTGTACTGGAGACCCCATAGCTGGAGGTATTAGTCCAGGTAGGTTCTCACAAGAGCAGAGAGGAGAGGGAGAATCACCTTCTTTGATCTACTGGCCATGCTTCTTTTGATGCAGCCGAGGTTATGATTGGCTTTCTGTGCTGGAAGTGCACATTGCCAGCTCATACAAAATTTTTCATCCACCAGTATCCCCAAGTCCTTTTCCACAGGGCTGCTCTGAATCCATTCATACCCCAGCCTGTAT
Organism: Eurystomus gularis; assembly: GCA_013400335.1. Classification (NCBI taxonomy): domain Eukaryota; kingdom Metazoa; phylum Chordata; class Aves; order Coraciiformes; family Coraciidae; genus Eurystomus; species Eurystomus gularis. The sequence goes on along the minus strand of VZZY01014202.1, from coordinate 167,700 downwards.
TGATACTGGGGATTGCTCTGACTTGGGGGCAGGACCTTGGACTTAGAAACTTGCTAAGGTTTGCATGGGCCCACTCCTCAAGCCTGTCAAGATCCCTGTGGATGGTATCCCTTCCATGTAGCATATCAAGGTGGTTAAATCCACAACTACAGACACAATGAAGACTTGTCCATTTCTTACAACCCTGTTAACTGTATTGTATTTATTGGCCCCAACTAGGTGTTTACAATAAGCAACTTTCCTGCCTCTGGACATTAACTGCCTTGATCCTAGAAAAGTGATTTTAAATTATTTGTTTTGGTAGCCTTCATCATTTTTGTTTACTTTAAAATTTTTACACTTTGCTTGTAATTAATGTATCCACCCTGCTCTGAGTAGCTCCTGTCATTTTCCCAATCAGAGACATCCAAATCCTTTTATTTAATATGCAGAGATCTCAGAGATCATTTGTTTAACTGTTCTACCTTTACATTGACATAGCTGAAGCTGGAATATCTTTTATCTAATTCATTATGAAATGTTTGTAAAATGCTCAGTGCAAAGCAACCTTGTATTTCACTACTGTTACAAGTTGCTGTATTATTCTTCTGTTCTTCTGAAGACTGTTTCATTATACTTTTTCAGACTCTTCCCCTTGGTTGAGCCTTTTTCAGCTGGTTGGGCTTTACAGTTATGTTGCTGCAGTTTGAGTAACCTCTACTCTTTCAGAAATCACTTGAAACTACAGTAGAGTGAGACCTGCCCAGAATAAGGAGAACAAAGTTTCATAGTGCTTTGAGAGCTCAGTGTCTACTGCTACTGTCATTAGATTTGACTGTCTAGAAAGCTTTACAGTGTGGTGCGTTTTGTCCAGGTTTTCCTATAACACCACTTATTTATGATATTAGTTTTTATTTCTTGTGTCCATTTCTGGCTGTGCTTTATTTGGTAAAAAGGCAACTGTAGGATAATTAATCTCTTTAATGATGGTATGGAAATGTTAAAAATCATTATTAGTTAGGATAACATAAGGACTACAAAACAATGAAAGGTGTTTTCACAGTATGGTCCATGGGCACTCCAGAAGCTTTGGCTGCTGGCAGAAAATTGAGATGAGACAGTAATTTGTATTTAAGAACTGCATTTAAGTGTTTTTTATTTTTTCCCCGTGACAAGAAGGAGTAGGATAATACAAGGAGCACAGTGCTGCTCCTTGCTCAAAAATAATAAAAATATGAGGGTTGCATAAGGAAACTGTTTCTGACAGAAAGTGTTGAACTTTAAAGTGGAACACTATTTAAAACATGTGGGTTCTTAAAAGAAAAAAAAAGAAAGAAAGAAACAGGGAAGAAGTCTTGGCTTGCCAATACACTTTTCTGGGATTGCCAGAGGGCTGGAACTGGCCAAGTTTCTCTGGGCTGCTTGGAGGATGGCACATGTAGGACCTTCTGGAAAAGGAAACATGTTTCATAGGGTCTGAAGCCATGGAGATTGTTTACATAGATTGATAAGTTTATTATGAAGGAAAGATACTCTCAAAGCAGGATTTGAAAAAGAATTCTTCTTTACTTCTTTCTTCAAATCTATATGAGTATGGCAGTGAAGAGCTTTGAAGCTAGGATTTGGTGCCATGTACTCATCAACCTTGCTTCTTCAAGTGCATCGCTCAGGTGATAGGCCTTGTGCCTTTGCCTCCTATGCTGAAGGCCCATGGTTCTCCTACTCTTACATTAGGGTGAAGGCTATTACGTCCTTGTGTTTGAACCCTGTTCATCCAGAAGATCAAACAGATTACTCTTGCTAATATTTTCTTGTATCAGCTTTTACCGGTTTGGGAAAATGAGTCACTTTAAATGAAGTGCAGTTTACTCTTACCACAACATTAAATGACAAAGTGGTTTTTTTTTAAGTCTAGAATTATAAACGAGTACAAGAGTGCCTACCTGACTGGAGCTTTTCACTTCTGTTGGCTGGATGCCAGTTTATTACACAGTCATTTCTGCTGCTTACTCTGCATCTTTATAGCTAAACAAAGAGTTTTATTTTTATGTCTTAGCTGAGGTGTATGAACTAGTTTAATAATACTCAGAAAACATAAACTAAAGTAGTGACATTAAATGCATTACTTTAATGTTTTTGCTAAGAACCTGCTATTTGTTTGTCATCTTTTTCCCCATTCCTGCTTGCATTTCCTTCCAGTCATGCTACTGGATTAATGTAGCCGAGGCCTACAGTAAACAGCCTAAAGGACAGGTCATGGCACCCTGATGCGTTGTTATGGAGAAGCTGAAATCTGCCACAGAGAGAGGTGAACTGGAACTGATTTTAGGTTCCCATTCAATTTCTTGAGAATGCAAGAAAAAGAAAATCAAGGGGAGTTGGAGTGGGAAGGGGAGAAAGAATTTAAAAAGCATTCTTGACATTTTGAAATAATAATCATTGGCACTAATGTTGAAAAGCTTATAAAACACTGTCTTATGTGATTAAAGGAGTTGAAAGGCCAGCTCCCTCTTAGGCAGAGTACTTTGTAGTGCTATATCAGTTTTGGGGATGAAGATGGATTTCCATAGGCTTGAGTTTCCTAACAAGTCTATGACCAGCAGTGCCCCTTATGGCTCTCCCCATGCACACTCTGACCACCTGCGAGTGAGAGGAAACTCATCTTTCTGCTTATAAGCCAGATCCAGCACTTGCAGCTAGAAACATTGCTTTTCTTGCGCTTTTATCTATTTATATCCTTTACTGTATGAAGTAATGTGGATTGTAACAGAAACAGTGAGTAGTGGCAATATGGATCAAGGTTAGTCTGGAGTCCTCCGGCAATGCAGAGGAACACAGATATGAACAAAATTGCTTCCTTCAGCCCCTTTCCTACTTTGTTCCAAACTTCAGCACACTCTTTTCTATGCTATGAGATGCCCATGCCTTCTGTGGTTTTTCAAATAACTTACAACAGCTTTTCAATACTACCATTATGGAGGAATTACGTTGTTTCTTGGGCTCAAACTATTCTGGCAATTTCAGTGTACTTGCAGTGTCAGCCAGGCTGTCTTCCCTCCTAGCAGGCTGACTGTGCAAACACTGTTGGGAGCGTCGTCAGCCTCCAACCTTGCAAGGACAGAAAGCTCTGTCACAACAAAGCACTTCTCACCATGTGTAGGAGAGCTGTATAGACAGCTGACAGGGGAGAGACAGACATCTGTAAAGTGAGAAGATAGCTAATCTGTGGCAGGGGGTGAAGTGTCTGTATGGAATTAAAAACTCTGTTGGGGATTGAGTTCTGGGTTGTCAAATTTAGTCTCTGAAAAGCCTGCAGGTGACAGCCCTGACCGGGAAAGCAGCCTGCCATACCCTCATAGGACTGTTGTAGGGAAAGCAATGGGTGCTCTGTAGACAGCAGCTGATAGGTCTGTGCTCCCCAGGGGTGGCTGGAAACAGGCTTCATGGTGCTGTGGTTTGTGTGACCCAGTGCTGTGAACTCAGGCCCTGGTACAGAGCCCTGCATTGCTTCTGAGCACTTGATACTGGAGGGAGAGTAAACCACAGTAGGAAGCACTGCAGGTGTTTAGGTTCTGTGGTGGCCGTGACAGAGACACTGATTTAGGAAATCCTTTCCACTTGCCTCCTTATTCCCATCCTCAGTCATAACTCCCATTCCATGCCACAACTCCCACTCCCCTCATCTGTGCCGCTAAAATTACCATTGGACAAGCTGTAAGTCTGACCTCTAAACCAGGTTCTTCCCTTTTTCGAAATTTTCTGATCAGCTTCTCCACTGTCTTGCCAAATGTGCCTGTGAAGCTGTTTGTACAAGCTAACTTATTAAACTAAAAGATCTGATTTATGTTATTTTCATCTTCAGTTCACTCCCAGCTGTTAGTTCTGCACCTGCCTGAACTTCCTGCTTCTCCAGTTATGCCTGCTATAAAACCTATTTCATTACCAATCTGGCTCATAAAATGGTCAAACAAATGGTGTATTGTGCTGGCATCATGGAATAGCAGAAATGAGTATTAAGGGACAGTCTGGAGACTAGAATGGTTAAATCTGTACTCAATGCAACAGCTCGTGTGGCCATAATCTGAGAAGTTAGGTCGTCTAACCTGAAACTCTCCAGAAATGCAAAATAGTTTTTAGTAAGAGCATGTAATAGAAGATGCAGAACGAAACTAGCTGGTCTAGCAGAGACATTTCTGCACTTTTTGAGCAGCAGGAACCAGCAAAACTGGGTATCTGACTCCTAGACTTTCTGCCAGACTCATCTTCTGGCAAATGTCCATGCATGAAAATGTCAAACCCACATGCTTTTCTTCACAAGTTAGTTGCTCACTAGTTTTGTCTATGTTGGGATGACAAAACGGCAGTACTCAGAAATGCAGGGATAAATTGGTTTTAGTGCCATCAGCTTTATTGTGTGAACTTTTTGGTGTAGTTTCAAAGTATAGGATTTTCTGAGCTGCATGGTGACTGATGCAGGCCTCTTTTCTACTGCTTGATGCTGAGGCATTAGGCAAATCCTGGACTTTCTGCTTCATCGCAATGGAAAATACACTTAATTTTTCTACAGACTCACACAGGTGGGTATGGCTGGGGAGAGCTAGGCCTCCCCAGTATGGTAGGAAGCAAAAAGAAAGAGAGGTTTGTGTAAAAGGATATACAAAAGGCTCAGACAAGAAAATTTCCTTAATTTGGCAATGAGTGACATCATCCCAAGGCAGCTTGCATCTTGGGACTGTGGCTTTCAGATAGCTGTAGTTTTCATGTGCTTTGAAAATAAAGTTACTGTGTTTTTGAAAGCTCTGTTAAGAAATAAAGAAGAATTAATTTCTTTCCTGCTATTCTGTCTTCCTAAAGGTAAGCCATGATGTTCCTTAGGTTGGGTGCATGCCTGGGAAATTTTAAAAGCAATTGGCTTGGATTCAAAGAATAAGACATACGGGAAAGTGATCTCCTTTTCTCTGCAAAAAAAAACATAAAAAGCTGTTCCTGGAGGGATGGACATAATAATGAAATAGTGACAGGTGCTTGTCAATCTTCTTTTCTATTAAAGGTAAATAAAATCAGTGGGCTGTTCCACTTCTAAGTGGAACAGGATTATCCAGTGCAATATCAGGCTACAATATGACAATAATTAATGTTAGAAGAATAAAACTTAATTTAATCTTTTCTGGAGGTGACTTGTCAAGCTTCTGTTTACTCTTCCCTTTAGGCAATTTTCAAACTAAATTGTGTTCTTTCACAAAGGATTCAAAAAAATATTATTTTCTTGAAATCCCTTAAAACACTGAGATATCTATCTCAGAAATAGGCTTGAGGAAATTTGATACAAATTATGAAGCTTCCTTTAGGACTTCTGACCTGATGCACTAGAAAACATTCTGTGCTTGGAGATAATACTTCCCTGCCATTGCCTCCATATGGTTTTGGCATGAATCAGCCTTTTGACTTAAGTTGAGCTACTTAAGAATATCTTCTGTAATGTCTGTGTGGCCATAAATGAGCAAGACCTCTTTGCTAGGAACAACTTATTCCTTGAAGGGAAACAATGCAAGGGTTAAGGGCACTACCTGTGGGATCACATTCTGTACCACTGAAGTCACGCCTCTGTGAAAAACACCTGTAACTGCAGAATGGTTTGAAGAGTCATAGGATTTGTTTTTCTCAGTTGTAAGGAAAAAAACCCATTTATGTTTCCCTGTTCCACTTCAAACTTGCAACGAAGTTTTTGCTGCAAGGTTTTAAACAGAATTCAATAAGCCTTAATAGAGTGAGTGGGTCAGGAATGGCTGTCAGATGGAGATTAAATTCTTGTGACCTAGGGCTGAAAAAGAACAAATTACAAGAAATGAGTAGATTTCCCTCTCAGGCAAAAGATGGAAAGTCCATCAATTACTTATTAGTGAATTATGAAATATTGTATTTTCTGACTAGGAGTCCATGGTAGATTTTGTGTGTTTGCAGTGCATATTTATAATTTCAGTTATGCTGTGGTTTAAGATTGTGGTGTTCATATTGTGAAAAACTCAGTCGTCTTGTACAGAAGTTATCACCAACTTGGATGTGTAAGAACTGTTTATGCTGGAATTTACTGCATTTTTTCTATAAATATTTTAGAGCAGGAAAGGTTATGATCATTCTGATGTTTAAAAATACCAGTAGTTAGAGTGTGAAAACCATTTTCCTGCAGTCGTAGAGTTTTTGGTAGACGAACAAAGAGATGTGACTTCCTTTCATTTACCTGCAGAGCCTTTGAGTTATGACACATATTCTTTCCTTATGCATGGTGAACCTTTGACTGTTCTTTCATTTGTATTACAATATGACTTGAAAAGAAGCACTTGCTTTTAAGCAACTTGGTAGGCTAAAAATGAGGCTATCAAGAAGAGCTGAAGGAATTGGGAAAATCAGGAGTCTATTGCTTAAAGCTGAGAAAGAGCAAACTTGCTCAGTTCTGCTTTCCAAAAGAGCTTTCTTAAAAAAAATAGTTATAGAAGGCCTAAAATAATACTCTCAAATAAAGAACATGTTCCTTCTCTTTGAGTTGGCTTTGATCAATTGCCATGTAAAGGAATTGCAGGTTTTTGACTTTCAGGTGTTTGGAAATGTGGCTCCCTTGCCATGATCATTGTGATGTTTTGATTTTGCATATAGCTGTTCATAAACTCCATGGTGATAAGACCTTTTGTGTCACTGATCATTTTAAACAATTTGAGTTTGGTTTGAGTTATTTTCTACAAGTTCATAAGTTTTTATAATCTTTTTTTTATCCATACTATATGTTTACAATGCAGACAGAGAGAACATGGTTGAAACTTAATGAAGAGCCTAGAAAGAAGTCTTCTACCAGCCTCCTATATTGTGATTTGTCTCCCATATGCCAGTCATAGCAATGTCTTGATGGACAGCTGGAGAAGTAGTATTAGAAGCAACTGCCATGGATACTCCGTATCCTAGCTGAGAAATTGCACCCTGATCATGCTATCCAGGAGGAATCCTTGAATTCTCAAGGGACAGTATCCATGTTTGTATATTCAGTGAATGTCTCTTATAAGCTAGATAGGAAAGCATTATTAAATTGTAATGCTTCTCTGAGTATCACTGGAAGTCTCAATTAACAAGCATCTGCATAGTAAAACCCCAAGTCTGCTGACCCAAAAGATCAGTTAGACATATGCACCTGTTAGACTTGGTGGCTACTGCTTGAGACGGAAGTGGACTGGATGCCCTGTGGTGCAGCTTTCACAAGGGAGAAACAACTGTCTTTTTTCTCCTGACACCGGGTTAGTGGATGAGTTCAGCTGAGGAGGCTGGGCAATCACCTGAATCAGAGCAGAGATACAGATATTAGCAGAGCATGCTCATGGGAGGTCCATAGAATTTAAAATTTACTTCCTTGATTGATCTCAGAGCCTGACAGGGCTTGGCAGGTTCATGTATTTTCTCAGGCATTAAATGAGCATGGCTTGGATTATCTCCTTAAATGTTTTCTTTCTTTTTGGTGGAGTATAAAAATTGTGGAATGATTTGGAAAAAAAAAAAAAAAGAAAAAAGAAAAATGGAAAGTTTGTATCCTGAATCCGTATTTGTCATAGAATAAAAGTCTAGGAAAGATTTGGAAAGGTCACCTAGTCCCTTTTCGTATCCCAAGGCAGGATTAATGATACATGCAGTGGAGTTCCCACGCTGTGGTGCACTGGTGATACATGAATCCCTTGAAAGTGAATGTAGCAATGCTGCATAGAGTTACAGCATTCTGGGGCAAATCTTCAGTGCACAGGAAATACTATTTTCAGGAGATCATTTGGGATAGGCTTTCTGAGCCTGCAGCAAAGGGAGGGAGGCTTTTAATTGATTGAGGCTGTTCAGCCTTGGAGGACAGTGAGAGCAGCTGAGTGCTGGATGCATCCCTGTCTTCTGTTGTTCAGCTGGGCTTTCTGCCCATGGCAGCTTTCCTGGCTTGCTTCTCTTAGTGCTGTAGTTGCAGTCCATGGGTTTCTCAGCCACTCTGCCTAAATGTGTTCATGTCCATTCTCTGGCACTGAAACTCCCTGGTGTAGAGCAGTCCTCGTTCTCACTATTATACTCTGCCACCCCTCAAAACAAGGTGGCCGTTTTCAGGAGAGTTGCCTGTTGGGAGTGACATGTAGTCCATTTAGACTCCAAAAACGTTTACAGAAGCGAGAAAAGCAGGTTGTTTAGGAAGCCAAAACATGTCCAGGGACCATTTTAATTTAATAGAAAAAGTAACTGAGTTCCTGTGCCTGGGTATATTCCCTGTTGCAACTGAGTTTACTCCAATAGATGTAGCCTCTGCCTTGTAAGTGCAGCCCCTCCATGTACTTCCTTACAGACATCCTTTATGCATTATCTCTCTGTATGAAGTCATCTTGTCATCCTGACAAAGCAGCATCCCTATCTGCTTAGGGATTTTACTGGAGGAGTAGATTTTTCTTTAGTAGTTTTCTACATATTCTGGTCTGTGCCTTCTTCCCGTGTCCAGTTTACCCCAAGACTCAGATGACCTGTGCTACAAAGAGATGCACACAAGCAGTTACTGCAGATGATGTTACTGAGTCCTGTGATCCGTATTTCCCTCAGGGGTGCTGAGGCAGGGACAATACAGGTGAAGAAGAAGAGCACAGTTTTTGGGACACAGGGATTGCCTTTGCTAGTCAAATAAAGAGGACACAGTAGGAGGTTGAGATAGATGGGTTTGGGGGCAGGGCAGGGGAATGTGCAGTGAGGTCTCCATCCAACAAAAGGGTGTAGGAGGTGATAGTGTCATAGAAGGTCTGGTGGCTAGACACAAATTCATGTCACCCACTGACAAGAAAAGCAGTCTGTGCAGAGTTCAAGGTAATATTTAGAGCTGCTAAATCATCAGGGTGCTGATGGCTAGTGCTGATCAGGGAGTGTAACCTTGGGTTTTGGTTAGAAGAGGCAGGCTGTGTTATTAGACTTCACAGAATGGCACTACAACAGATTCTATACCATTGCAGCCACATATCCCATGCTAAACTCCTTTTGAAAAGGAGGTCTGCCATGCCTGAAAACCTTACCTCTTCCCAGAAAGGTAAGTATCTAATGGACATTCAACCTTTTTTTCACTTGTTGAAGGAGGCAGATGAGGGACAGAGGCTCTCTTGAGATCATGTCTTGAACCAACAGAGGCAAATGTTTCTCTTGTAAAAACTCTGCAAGCTGATTGCTTTCACCTCTGTGAAGAGAACATCCTCAGAGAATCAATTTAGAAAGGCATGCTACGCCATGCTGGCACTTTAGTAGGACTTTAAGATTGAAGATGTAGATTTATAATCTTAGCTTTTGATAGTGACTATTTTAGTGCATATTTCACAAAGAAGTACAAGGTAGCCCAGTCTGTGACTCATGGCTTTGCTTTCACAGTGCAGTGCTGGGCTTCCATCTCTATAGCAGGAGGGGAAAGAGCTATGCCAAGATATGTTGCCACTGGATGGCCTGTTAAATACTTTTCCTGTGAGGTGCAAACCTAATAGAAGCAGAGCTGACTTTTGTTGTCACTTTACTGACCCTACAATGGTGTCTTTCTGCCCAACAAGGACTTTTTTTTCACTTGCCCTTTTCATAATTGCATATTGTGATTTGACAGAATATTTTAGCAACTTGGTCTCCCATCTGGTTTAACCACATGATGTTCAGAAGGCAAGTGATCCTCTGAGAACAGAAGTGTGTGTGCTATTAGGAAACTCTGTAATTAATGGCTGCTGAAATGTTAACATTGCGATGTAATATGCAATAATTCCCTGTTCTGAATTCTGAACCACAGCAAATTGCATGATGTTTTATTATGTCCTCAAGGTAGTATTTATGGGTATATAAAAAAGAAATTATTTCCTAAATCTCATATTGGAAGATTTTGAGAAAAAAAATCTACTTTTAAATTTATTATGATTTTTGAAGGTAAAGGTAGATCATCTCTCAGCTTGTTAATGGTCCTTCTGACACTGTTGCCAATTGCCAAGGAAACCAGCTTCTGAGAAATGGCATCATAGTTCTCTTATTGGCACTCTTCCTGCTTTGTTCCTCTTATATTGCTATGACTTGAAGAGCTGTCACTTGCTAGATTCCTAGCCAAATACATAATGAATATGGCTTTCTTTAGCAATTGAGATCTCTACATCTGTAAGTTAGCTGTTTTTCAGTAACTTCAGAAGAATTTTTTGCTGACTGAAAATCTTGAGAGCGAGGAATAGCTTTATTATATATGTGGCTGTAATGTGAGCATACAACACAGCTAAATATTTTTAACACAGAAAGTATTTTTACATTAAAAATTGACCCACACTTTAATCACGATATTGTAATCTGTCTAGCACAGTTTGCTGCTAGGGAAGAATACATGTAGATGTATGAGTTAGATTTAATTACTAAACCAACTTTCTGAAGTTTAGTCTAAGACTGTGAATTAAGTTTTTGGAGTAACTGTCACCAACACACCACTGAATTTACCTTTCACTCTAGACATAAGGAAAATGGTTTTGATCTTTTTGTCTTTCACATACATTGGTTGTATTTCAGCAAGAACAGTTAGGAAAGCAAATTGAAACTCTTAAGTGTTCCAGAGAGGAAAGTAAATAATTACAAGAAGAAAGTGAATAAATAACTAAGTTATGGTTAGAAACCTCTATGATGAGCTTCACATCGAATAATATTACCTTTTTGGCTTTTAAAAAATGTTCTGTAGTGTTCCTGGGAAAACTGCAAAACATAGCACCTTAACCTAGTTGACTAAAGTCTTTAACTACAAAATGAAAATGAATTTGTACTTCTTTGTATTTTTCTTTGTCACAATTTAGAGCCAGCTGGGAGCTGAGCCCCACATGACTGCTCTTTTCCCCCACCCTGCCAGCCCGGTGGGATGGGAAGGAGATTAGGGAGAAAAAGGCAAAACCCTGTGGGTTGAGATAAGGAGAATTTAATGGAACGATGCAAAATGAGAAGTAACAACAAAAATAACTATATTAGTAATGAAACAATATATAAATCAAGTGATATAGAACAAACTGTCCATCTGAAGCTGCCCTGACCTGTGCCAGAGACCAAAGGCAACCATGATGCCAGAGTCTGGGCTTTTCCCAGCCCGTCGCCTGCCCTATATAGCTGAATGGTATTGAATGGTATTGAATAATGCATTGGCTGGTTTGGCTGTCTATCCTGCCTGTGGCCACCTCCCAGCTCCTGGTGAAGGTTAACCCTATTGTAGATGAACCTAGGACATTGTTCCAGATTCAAATGGGAATATTGTATGGGAATATTGCTTCTCCCCAAAACTTCCTCTCCTCTTCTCAACCAGTTACCAGCTCTGCGTGCCTTTGGTCACTTTTCAGCAAAGTTAAGTCTTTGTAAAGATTGGATTAAGGGAAATCACCCTGGCATTAATCAATTATTTAAACAAATACAGTTACAAGAAGGAGCTGTCTGTATCCCACAAAGGGTGCCCACCCCTTTCAACCCACACCCTTCAGCCTCATGTGGAAAAACTGTTCCACCTACATGGAGCCACATGCATAGGGACATTTGAAGAAAAAGAAGTCAATGATCTGGAAAATATTATCTATGCTGGAAAATGTTTAATGAGATGCTGCATAAGCAGCTCAGCTGTATAAGTGCTAGGAGCATGGTCATGAACATCTGTTGAAAGCACACCCACCTTTTCTGTGCTGGTTACTTGGCACTTGTGCAGCTGAGCTGCCGCTGAAATCTGGGTATAAGCTGTTAGAGGAGAGAAAAAGACTGATTTATTTGGTGCTATGAATGCAACTTTGCCTTTGCCTGCTAGTTAAAACTCCTCAGGATAGTATCAGGCTTGGAGTCCTCCTGCCCACTGAAAGCCCAACGAACTAGGTTTTTAGTGAAAATGTTTATGAGACAACCTTTTCCTCTATAAACATATTCATGACTGTTAAGTGTAAACTAGAGTTAAGTAGACAATACCAGGAGCCATAGATCAAAACCAGTTTTTTTGGATGTTACTTCATTTAGTCCTGTTTTATTTAAGACTGAGGCTCATTAAATGCTCAACTACTAGGAAGGTATGGCTGAGGATCTTGAATTAGGAAGTTGCGTTGTCCACCTTCCCAACTGAGGGAGGTCTCAGCAGTGATGGCTGAAGTGAAATGTGACCAAACAGCTTGGAAACTGCAGAACATGTAAGCTAAACAGTTTGTAATTATAGCTGTACGCTCCTTCCACCAAAACTATGCTATAGATGAGACAAACAATCCTGGTAGAAAGGTGATTACTGCCATTGAGGATACATGGAAGACACAGGACTTTTCCAGGTGGAAGTCCTCCAAGCTTGTCTATAACTCTGCATGCAAACTTTAAATATGATACAATTTATACATTTCAATATGCATCTTCTTATAGACTGATTATGACTAATCTTTTTCTCAATTTCTCTGGGTTCACTAAGACCTGGACAACTGCATTTCTTTGAAGATCTGATTATCATTGCCTTAGTGGCACCCTTACAGGCTAAGAATAGATTTTATATATAGGAAACTGAGTGAGTTTTCAGATAGATTTACCTGTATTCTTGTATTCTTGCTCTTTTAAGCAGACCTTCCTTTCTTTTGCTGGTTTGTTTTTGTGAAGCCAGTAAAAGGAGAAAAAAAAAAAAAGCTGTAACAATTACCTTGTAAAAAACTTACCTATTGCTTACCTCACAGCTATGATACCAGAGCACTCTATGTGAAACCTAACGCTTTGGAGAATTAGAGGGTTTCGTTCAGGTTTTCTTTTATTTGTTTGCTTTGCTAAATGACATCCAAATGACCAAAAATCTTCAGACTTAAGAGCTATAGTTTTACATCATATCATTATTTTTAAAATGTTTAGTACTCTAAGGTTAAATAATTGCCTTCAATTTATTTTGATAAGTAGTTTCTAGTAATTTCACAGATGTCATATGGACTTATTGTTTTTATTTTTGGAGTGAGAACATAACTTTTCAGATTGAATGATTAAAAGAAAAAAGGAAGATAATTTGAGTGTGACTGAGATGTCCTTGATTTGCCTAGTAGTACATCTCCATTAACTTTCTGTGGCAGGAATTGGCCTGTAGATGTCCCCCAACACATGTTGTGCCATGTCCAGTAGTTCAGTTCTGTTGAAAGCAGCTATCACGTTTATAAATTACCAACAGCTCAAGTTAAAGAGAGACAGAGAGATGAAAAGCTGCTCAGGAATGGCTGTTCTGTGGGAGGACAGTGGAGGTAACAACAGAGGGAAGAGCATCTCAGACCAAGAGAATTGAGTTAAACAAGAGCTGATAAGGGAAATAGGAATAAGGGTCTTAGAGAAGGCTGGAGACATCAGAAAAAGAGAACACAAAATGACACACTTCACTATGACTCTTAGATATGGAAATGATGGATTTTCGTCTGGCTTAGTGAACCAGAACTGACCTTAGCACTGTAATACATGATGAAAAGAATGCTACACTTAAATGAAATGACAGATTTGCGAGTGCATAATGTCTTCCACAAAACCAGCAGGTTAGTGGGAGAAAATAGAGCTCATCCTAAAGAAATGATGAATTTTGGTGGCTTTCAGCTGTGTTTAGCTAATGTACTTAAGTGCTGAATAGCGGCTACATCAGTAGTGGACTTGGCCCTGCCTGCATATCCTATGGTGGAGCTAGCTGAACCCTGTATATGGTTTGTAATAATACGTGGAACCCTAAACAGTGGTTTGTTTCACCCAGTTTGCGATCTATTCTCTTCCGTTAAATGGTTGGGTGTTTTCCACACAAGACTTTGATAAATGGTTTCTACTTGTATCAATACTCATATTCAAATACAAACAAGCACATTTGTCAAAGAGAAAGAGTATTCACTAGTCACTATTTGCTTTGTAATTTGTCATTTTGATCATTATTCTTCTGCTTTCAAAAATGTCCATGGAGGACCTGAGAGACTACAGAGTAAACTTTCCCTCAACACAGCTAATGAAAGTCAAAGCAAACAGTAGTGTGTGATCTTGAGCTGGGAAATTCCAATTCTGTATGCATTTCATAGCACTTATATTCTAGTCTACTGCTTTTCTATCATAGATCACAGCTCGAAGAAAGTCAGGTAAGGAATACAGAACCACAGGACTTGGAGCAAATTTCTTCCACCATAGCAGATTCAAAGAATCATTGAGTCATTTACGTTGGAAAAGACTGTTAAGTCACGTATTGACTAACACCCCCAGGTTCTTTTCTACTGGGCAGCTTTCCAACTGCTCTTCCTCAAGCCTGTAGTGTTCCATGGCCCTTGTGACCCAAGTGCGGGACCTGGTACTTGGCCTTATTGAACCTCATACCACTGGGCTTGGACCATTGATCCCCTGTCCAGATCCCTCTGCAGACCCTTCAGGTCTACCTGTGTCCCTGCAGCCCTTAAAGACTCCAGTAATGGACTCTCCCAACCGTCCCTCCAGGCAAGCAATTCTGATATTTCATTATCATAAACATTAGAAAATATTTTAAAATAATTACTTTGATCTTCTTTGCTACATCTTCTTTTCCTGTCTGTTGTGGGCATAGCTAATAGCAGAACCTCCAATGAAATAATTTTTTCTCTTGTAACAATGATCTACGTACTAAAAGACTGCTATGTTACACTCTTTCCTCCATCCTCTTCTTCCTTAAGCTTCCTTAAGTAATCACATTTCTTTTAGCCCTTCCTCAGTGAAGACTTTTTCAAGATTCTGATCTTCTTTGTCACTTTCCTCTGGAGTCTCTTCAGCTCTTATCCATTTTTCTGGAAGGAACTTCCAGAAGAACTACCTGAAGGGGGCCTACAAGAAGGCTGGGGAGGGACATTTTGCAAAGGCCTGTAGTGATAGGACAAGGGGTAATGGGTTCAAACTAGAAAAGGGTAGATTTAGATTGGAAATTAAAAGGAAATTCTTCACTCTGAGGGTGGTGAGACACTGGCACAGGTTGCCCATGGGGGTTGTGGATGCTGCAGCCCTGGAAGTATTCAAGGGTAGATTGGATGGGGCCTTGAGCAACCTGGTCTAGTAGGAGGTGTCCGTGCCATGGCAGAGGGGTTGGAACTAGATGATCTTTGAGGTCTCTTGCAACCCAAACCATTCTATGATTCTATGATTCTAAGATTCTATGATTCTATCTAAGATTCTATGATTCTATTATTCTATGAACAATGTGATATTATCTTGTCATGCTCAGCTTGTTGTTCACTATAACATCCATAATTGTTTCTGCAGAACTGTTAGATAATGTTTTGGTTTGTTTTCCCCATGATTTCTGACTAAATGGAAATGTTTTGATGTTAAATCATAGTTACCTAATGCTAAATACAATTTACAATATTTTTCCACCCACCTTTTAGTTGTTGCCTGCAAATATCTCTTACTCAGCTTCTGAGACTGTTGAATCAATATGATTTCTCTCTATAACAATGGAAAATATCCTTAGAGATAAAGAAAATACGCAAACATGAATATATCTTTGCTTCAGTAGGATTTTGGACACTGTTAGCGAGAAATCTTAGTTGACTGTTACTCCACTGTTACTAATGAGAATGACTTTGCAAAGTCACACAACAAGCATTTTAATTAATTCAATACAGAAATGTAGATTGCATTCTGACCAATTGCTAAAGCAACAGAGATTAATAATTAGATCCTAAAATAACTAAAATACTCATTTAAGAATTTTAATTGTGGTATACTAAATTATTTCTGAAAATTTATTTTTCGTGAATAAATCAGAATAAGTTTTCTTCTTTCCATGCGTGAAAGGCACAACTATAACATCTTAATGTACAAAAGACATATTTACAAAAACTATTTCTAGTAGTTTTGAATTTGCAAAAAAATAAACTGAAGAGCGTGTGTATCAATCAATATATCTGCCCTGTATGGCAATGTCTTGTTACACGGTTCTGCAGGAAGCTTTTTCTTATTCCATGGATGAGCTAAGCTGAAGAAATTTCTTCAGGCCTATTGCTTTTGACCTGTAAAAGGATGTGTAAATGAGCTTTTTCACTTGTAGAGTGAGCCCTAGTCTAAAGAATGTGAAAAATTACATCTGAGCTTTCGACAAACAAGTTGCACGCAGGGGACTTGCTATGAAGGAGCTGTTGAAATGTAAGGTGCTAAGACTTTTATAGCAAGGTAACCACATACATTGAGCCTTCAGTATGATTGATTGTGGTTTTGGTAGGTTTTTTGTGGTTTTACTTTTTTTTCTTTGCAGTGGTGATGTATTTTATTTTGCTTTCTTTTCTAAGGCAAACCTGCAGCTGGATTGTAGGAGGCAGGAAAGAGACAACTTGAACTGCTGACAGTTTCAGTGAGGCTGAGGGTGCAAGGAAGATCTCATATTTCTTCTTCCCTCCACAGATCAACTACAGAGACTGAAGAGAGCAAGTGAGAATCAGGTCTGGGTCTACTACAAGTCAGTACTAACTAATACTGTTTCTGAATACCTTCCCCATCAAATCATTCTCTCAAAGCCAGAGCAGATGGATGAGATTTGCATTTGATAAAGATTGATTCTACACTTGTTAATCAAGGATACTGAGAAAAGTTTCATATCAGGTTGATGTACCCTAACAAGCCAGCTTACTTGGCTGCAATGTAGTCAGAAAAGCTGTGAAAATGTCCTGAATTTTAGATTTTCACAGAATCTGGTATGGCTTTTTGCTCTTATGCCCTTTTTCCGCGCACCCATAAAATAGTTCTTCCAATTGGCATAGTGAAGGATACATCCATAAATTAAATGAATACACTTCTCTTGTTGGCACGGTAGAGCTTACATATTTATTTCTTCTAAGAAGGTGGACAATAAACCCCCAAACTTTATTTATTTATTATTTCTCACTATATTAGTCAGATACTCCCTGCTTCCACTGGTTCTTGTCTTTTGTGGGACAAGGAGAAGTTGACCTCAGTACCAGAAATTTTCTCTCTAGTTGGGTCAGGATGCAGAAGAAGATATTTGCTTTCTCTGAGCCCAGCTACACACAGAAATAACAGATATCTCAGTGTGCTGAGATCAGATGGTAAAGGGAGCTAGAGAAGACAGATATGTTACATCAACAGCGCTTTCCTTCTTCTGACTTTTCTATTCTTTTTCATCCTTATTTAATCAAATTACATTGCTAGTTCTCCTGATGTCAAGTCTAATTCTTTGTGGTTATATAGGGACAAAGCCAGAAAATCAGAGGTTTAGCTTTAAATGTATATATATTTTTCCGTAGGAAGTTTCTCTGAGGAAGCATAATCTACATTATTCAGAAAATGAAATTCTTTCTGTAGAATAAAATGGGGCCAAAATATCTCCCTTGGATGCATTTAAATGGCATACTTTAAAACATGAAATATTGTTATGGAAACAAAGTCTGTGCTGTTTATTTTGATAGAGTAAATGGACCCAGAGCCACAAAGGTGTTAACCTGATCATGTCATTGTGAAACAGTCACAAGTAGCTCAGATATTTGAGTACAGAGACCTTGGATTGCTAATTCCCATGGTAAATACACCGGAATATTTATGCCAAATGCTAAAAAAACATTGATTAGACTGTAGAGGAGGAAGAAAACCCCAACAAACCGAAACCAAACAAAATACAAAACATATGGGATTTTGAAGCTGAAAGGCTGCCCGATTGTGCAAAGCAAATCTATTTGAGAGTCTCCTGAGTCTTTTTTTGTCAGAGATGTTGGCTGGGGGTTCTTGATCTGGAAAGCATCCTTATGAGTAGAGAAGAGTAAGTTGGTTTTGCTAGTGATTTGTATTTATCACTCTGAAGCAGAGGGTTGTCGTTAGTCTTTTTCTCTCTTTGATAAAAAGGACAGAGGGGAGGAGAGGTTAGGCAGTAGTAGGTGAGGTAATTGGGGCTTACTCCTGGTCACCAAAGAAGCTATTTATTTGTGGTGGATAGTCAGAGCTGCTGGGATAACCTCAGCTGCTGACTTTGTGGGTCTGGCTTAGTTCCACAGCTGAGGTTGCAGCCTTGCATGTCCAGCTGGGCTTCCACTGTCTCACCTGGAGTGGGCTTCTGCAGCTGTTCCATGGAGTGGGTGCAGAGTCATGGAGGAAAAAACAGAGTGAGGGAGAGAAAAAGGCTGGGTGGGGTGGGTTTGAAGGGGGGCAGGAGGTAGGTAGTCCCAATGCAGTGGCATGTTGTAGGAGGGAAAAGTGGTGTATGATCTCACTCTCCAGTTCTGATTGTTTTGTTATCAGGATCCCCTTCTTTCTCAGCTCTGAGATGAGATCTGTGTGGTTATCGTCTTCCTATGTATGTTAGTTTCCTTTCAAAGATAACCTGGGCATGTGGACATGGAGGAATCTGTAATCTGCTCTGATATCTTCCCAGTCAAAGTATTCAGGGGACCAGGGCTGTGGGGGTGCACCCATTCTGTGTCACCACCATAGCCTGGGCCTCTACATTGAAAACAGCCCTGATATCACCAGGAAGAGTAGATAGTGGCAGTGTCCTCAGGGATATCAGCTGCCTGTGGAGGGTAAGAAGTGTCAGAGCAAAGCATCATATTCCCTCACTGCAGGAGAGGAGCACTGTGTGGCCTCAGAGTACGCTTCTGACTACTGCAGCCACAGTCAATGTTGTGTCCTTCCTGGACATCTTTCTTTTGTCCAGAAAGCAGAATTATTCCCAAGGGACAATATTATGTCCTCATGGCATCCTTTCTAGCAAGCATAAGGCTGAGAAGGCCTGGAAAGTAGACTTTCTTCAACTGAACTGAAATGCTATCTTAGCTAATATAAATTCAATATATGTGGATTTCAAATTTAATGACTTATCAAAACTGGGATTTCTATTGCATTATAGGAAGTATCTACAAAAAGGAGAGAAAAGGAAAGAAGTCCACAACCTGTGATAATACCTTCTTTGCATCCATTTTTTCATAACAGTGATGTGAGAGAAAGTTGTAATAATTAATTAAAATGGTACTGTTCATTATAATTAAAATTATACAACTTGGCTGACTGCTTTCTATAAACATTACACTACAGATTCTGAGGGGAAGCTGAAATGTAAACAGTATTTTTTTACATAAACACTCACTAAAAGTCCTATTCTTTTCCTAAAGACTCCACAGCAGCATTTGATTGAGAACCTAAATTAAATTGTTTGAAGACTGGGTTTAACATTTTTCAGTATAGATAAACAACATACTTCAAAGTAAACACTGCTACATGACATGTGCAACCTTAGGAATATACCATTTTAATCATTACTGCTGACATTGCTTGTTTATCCTTGGTATAACTTCGTTAATTGAAGTGAAATTGCCTTTGATTTTAGAGATGCAAATGGGCAAATTAAAATTTTTAGTTTCTAATATGTAAACAACTAAGTTTTATGAGTGTTATGAACATAGGAGGTGTTATTAAATGCCAATACTGACTTAATGTCTGGTTCATGAACAGATAAAAAAAATTAGAGTGTTTTATGTGCAAAAGGAGAAGGTCATTTGGGGCTCTCCCGCTGAAGCGCTTCATTTCTTCTAGTGTGGATTGCTTGAAGTCCCTTGTACCCACAGATTTCTATGGCTGCTTGCTTTCTACAACCATGTTATAACCTCAAGGCAATCATTCTCCAACAGTATGGACATGGATCCCCTAGTCTGTCCTCGGCCGTCTTCTTGAATGCCCAGTTCAAAGTCAGTTTGTTGCTGATATTTATTGCAAAGCCTGAGATGAGGCATCCGTGTTCTCACTCATGAAATATTTCTGAGAGTAGCTGTTGCCTTAATCTAAACTAAGGTTTTTCTGGCTGAAAAGATATCTGTGTATTCTTCACATCTGGGACAGTGCAGCACTCTAACAATGTAAATGATTGTCACTGGTATATCCGGAAAAAATGGTTTCACCACACATTGTGTCTTCTGCTTCTGTCCTCCCACTCCACTCTCCTAAAGTGGCTTTTTATGACAAATGTTGCAAAAGAGAAGCCAGTGTGAAACAGGCCTCTGAGCAAAGTAACTCTATGAAGCAGAAAGTTAGAACCAGAGAACAAAAGGTTAGTTTTCTTGGAGAAAAGATAACAGCTTGAACCTCTCTCCATCTTCTGTCCCCACATTAGAAAAGGGTGCACTAGTGAGGTTAGGTCAGCACACACATGTTTTAAATGAGTGATTTCTAAATAAGGAAGTGACAATTATTTGTTATGATTATTTGTCAAATAATCACATCTGTATTTAATTACCATGTGTGTGCCAGTGTTTGTATTTCTCAGTAGACTGAATTCAGTGAGAATAAATGGTAAATTGTGAGCCCACATTTTAATGGGCACAAAAAATTTCATACAGTATACTTTGCATTAAAAGTTATAGAAACAAGTGGCATATAGCCCTAATCAGTCTCACTTCTTATCTTTCATTTGAAATGTTTATGAAACACAGCAATGAATCTTACATAGTCTCTGTGATGTGGATTTCTCTCCTTCTCAAAGCCTTTTTATCAGATAAATTTTAGTCTTATTGTTTTATTACCAAATAGCATTCTCTCTTTGTTAATATATATGTAACCTCACTATACCACTATCAGGGTAACATTTTCAGTATTCATCTTGTTTATTTATGTTTCTTTCTTCTGTCATTGCATGTAGACCATTCCTTCAGAAATACAGGTTTTCACCTGGTTTAATTTCCAAGGTCAGTTGCAGTCTTACTTGAAGTGTCACAAACTCAGCTTTTGAATTTCAAAGAGAAAAAATCTTTCAGCACTCATTTGAATAAAAATAGAGACTATTTTTTGACCTTGTTCTTCTTTAGAACTTCTCATCTTAGGCTTCATCCAAAAGTATATTTGAGGAAAGGGAAGTTGTAAGTATGCCTTTACATGAGTGTTTATTTGCCCCAGAATTGTTTGTGCTGTCATCTCTTAAAGTGCTTGAGTTTAGGAGTCACTCGGGGTCCAGGGAAACATAACGCATGCTTGCATTATTCCAAGGCTTTGGACTGAATCCTTGGAGTATGTGCAATGTTGTCTCCCCTGCTCTGAATGAACACTTTCCCAGCTGTGCTGGGGTTTTAACACCCCGTTATGTCATTCCTCCATGTCTTACAGGGCACAGGGAGCAGGGGGAGATGTGTATTGCCATCCTGTTTGTGGTCATAGGGCATGTCTGTGACAAATACAGATAGGGAGACTCAGTGGGAATCCCTGACTGAAGGAATGCCTCCGTGTTTTAGGCTTGACTTACAGTGCCATTTTTCTGTGTGAGGTCACACTTTGGCAGAGTCACACTATCTTACATGGTGGGAAGTTTGGGTGTTGCTATTCAGCCTCATCCACTTACTTTTGCCTGCTTCTGGTATCTTTAAGTGAACTCATTCAGGGGTCAATAATTTGGCCTCTTTGTCTCAGACCCCACTCTCTAAACCCTCTCTAGCCCAGGTCTGTGAGCTATAGCCAAGTGGGCAATAGAACAGTGCAGCAGCTGTGCCACCCAGCAGGCCCACGTGCACATGGCTTCTGCACAATTTCCCTTTGGGTTAAGTGATCAGACAGAGGGTTCCAAATAAAACATTGGGTAATGTAGCAATAAGAATAGCTACAGGAGAAAAACAGGAGTTGTACCTGTGGAATTAGCAACAAACCATAAAGAGGTGTGATGTTCATAATCTAGAGCAGCATAAACTCACATTTATCATATGTTTCCCTTCTCCTTTTTGGGTAAGCTGGGGCACCAGCGATGATCCCACATGCTCTCCTGTCCTGATCTTATTCCAGTGTCCGAGAGAACAGTTATCATTGATCCTTGGCCAATATGGAGTAAAGGTCTTGTTGTTTAGGACTTTCTTTGGCTTCTCAATTATTTATTTCTGGTGTTAAATAGTATGGTGTCAGCCTTAAAATTGAAGTTGGAAAATTTCTAACCTGGCAGTTGTCACCCTGCTGTTGCACGAAGTGAATTCAAACCACCTAAGGCTGAAGTGAACCTAAGATTCTGGTTTCCAATCTCATGAATGTGTTTTTATGAGTAGGTCATTGCTCCTAGGTAAACACCTCTCTTTGCTCTCCTCTGTGCACAATTTGCAATCAAAGAGGGTGAACCTAGCACTGGACTTCATTCTGTCCAAGAGCGCTAGGATTTTGAGACATATCTATTGGACTGTTTTCCTGTGGGAATTTAGATTTAAATCACATAGCTTTCATCAGGGCTTGAACATGTTCCCCCATGCAAAGCACTTCATGATCCTTGTCTAAGGAGAAGATCCTTGTCTAAGAAACTTATTGAAGCAAGGACAAGGTTCATGTTCACCTAAGGAACCTGAACATAAACAAGTCTATGGCACCTGATGAAATGCACCCCAGAGTACTGAGGGAATTGGCCGATGTAGTTGCTGAGCCACTCTTCATAATATTTGAAAAGTCCTGGCAGTCAGGTGAAGTCCCTAGTGACTGGAAAAAGGCAAACATCGTGCCCATCTTTAAAAAGGGTAAAAAAGAAGACCGTGGGAACTACCGACCTGTCAGCCTCGCCTCTGTGCCTGGGAAGATCATGGAACAGATCCTCCTGGAGGGCATGCTAAGGCACATGGAAGGCAGGGAGGTAATCCAAGGTAGTCAACACGGATTAACTAGGGGCAAGTCCTGCCTGACCAACCTAGTGGCCTTCTACAATGAAGTGACTGCATCAGTCGACAAGGGAAGACCTATAGATGTCATCTATCTGGACTTCTGGAAGGCCTTTGACACAGTCCCCCACAACATTCGTATCTCAAAGCTGGAGAATTATGGGCTCAATGGGTGGACTGTTCAGTGGATAAAGAACTGGCTGGATGGTCGCATTTGGGGTTTGTCAGTCTGGAGAAGAGAAGACTCCCTGGGGAGACCTCATTGCAGCCTTCCAGTATCTGAAGGGGGCTTCCAGTATCAAGAAAGGTGATAGGATGAGGGGTAATGGCTTTAAACTGGAGGAGAGATTGAGATTAGACATAAGGAAGAAATTTTTTACTGTGACGGTGGTGAGCCACTGGAACAGGTTGCCCAGGGAGGCTGAAGATTCCCCAACACTGGATATGTTCAAGACCTGTTTAGATGGGGCTTTGAGCAACCTGGTCTAGTGGAAGGTGTCCCTGCCCATGACAGGGGGGTTGGAACAAGATGATCTTTGAGGTCCCTTCCAACCCAAACCATTCTATGATTCTAGGAAATATACATTGTCTGCTTTAATTTCTGCTCAGGATGAGTATTTTAATAGACACCACAGAATATAGTCCCTTAGGTGGCAGGTAGTGTTCATCAGCAATTTACAACTGAAGACAGAACTACAGACTGACAGTGAAACATATATTATAAGGGTGGAGTTCAATCTTATCAGCTGCTTGTATTGTCTTGTTGACTACATTTAAACATCACAATTTTTTGAAATGGTAGATAACTATTATTAAATGAATGAGTTGCAGTAAAAATGGGAAATTCTATTACTTCCCATATTGCCAGATAGGAAAGAATCACAGAGTCAAAATTTTGGGATACTTAGATTATAAAAAAGTTCAAATAAATTGAGGCAGATGACCTTATATAAATAAATATGTAATGCCATAAGGAACTTCAGTTTCTCAAAGCTGAGACTGATTATGAGTCAAATCATCTGTAAGAAAATTTAAACAGAAAAATATGATTCATATCTGAAAATGAAGAAGAAAATTTTACTGAATTCCTCAGTGACCACGGTTTGGAAAAAAAAAGTCTAGGCTTATCAAAAAATTCAACTCATAAACCTAACAACTTTGTGTGGAGAGGAAATGGAATTATCTAAGTTGAATTTTATAGCAATGGCTATAAATGAAGAGTCAGGAGTTGGGAGACAAGGATTTTTCTTTTGTGAAGTATATACCTGGTTGAAACATAAAGGGTGCTATTGAAATGGAAAATGAAATTAAAAGTATTAGCCCAGCAAAGTAAAATAGAACTCAAAGGAATTTTCATACAGTATGTAAGAAACAAGGAAAATTAGAATACTAATATTGGATTGTATAATAATATAGAAAATTTGGAAGGGTTAATTCAATTATTATCTTTAGGTAATGGGATTGTATCACATAATGGTATGTATATGCTTTCTTTTGCACTACAGTCTTAGCAGGATATCATAAGGTAATTACTAAATTTTATGTATTTTAAAATTACTGGTCCAAATAATCTGTGTCCAAGAGATTTAAAAGATACGGCTTGGGAGTTGTCTCATTTGATCATATTTATTTTCAGTAAACCAGGGAACACTGAGAAAAATCCAAACTAAGCTTATGTCAAGCCAAGACTGGGATATGAAAAAATCTAAGTAATTCATAGACCTGTCATCATAAGTCTGATAAATTATGCTATGGTAAGAAATTAATAAAGAATTAAGGTGGGGGTAGTAAAATTAACAATAGTCAGCATGAACTTATATATCTATTAATATTAACATCGTATAATCACTTTTGTCAATAGAAAGAATATTAATGACATAGTATATTGAATGTTCTATTAAATACATGAATTATTACAGCATTGTGGTTTCATTTACGAAACTAGAATGTTACAAATGATATATTTTAAATGGACTAAATCCTGACTAAATGTGAATGTAAATTGAGATTTATTACTGGCATAGAAAGAGAGATTGTGCTAAAATGTATTTTTTTTAATGTTTCTTTGTCTCAGGCTTAAAAAGTGATCAAAAATTACTTGCAAGAAACTTAAAAGTTATCACTGATTTTATTAATATATGATTCCAGGCTTAAGTGAGAGATAAAGAACTGACTAGAGTGATGTGGATCACTTTGTAGATGAGAGCCAACCTATAGTATGCAACTCTATTTTATGGCCAAAAGAGAAACACATACTCACAGGAACCAAAAAAGTAGGTCATGGTCACAATATTGATGACCTTTTGGAGGAGCAAAGACTAAATTGACTCAGTCATGTTGGATGAGCACAGTCAGTTCACTGGAAAGCCTTGAAGCTTTTCTTTGACTGAAGCTGTTAATGCAATCTTTATCTTTTATATACAAAGCTAAATATTAAGTAGGAGTAGGTACATGATGTACAGCTTAGTATTTCATGCTTCTGCACTCCTTATAGCTATTCAGATTTGGTATACATAGATTAAGAAAGATACTGAAATATGACATGAAGTTCCAAAAAACAATTCAGAGAGCAATTAATTGTTTGAAAAGTTATACTTTATAGTGAAAGGTTGAAAAATAGACTGTTAAGGAGAGAACTACATGGTGATTGAACACTGTTTTTAAGTATTCTATAAGAAGAGCTCTATTTCACAAGTAGATGGCTGAAGTGTAACAGAAAAAGATATTATAAAATCAAATGAATAGAAGTTAATAGTAAAAAAATTCACTTTAAAATAAAATGTCAGTACTTATGAGTAATATGAAAATGTGAATATTTATATGTAACAAATATGATAATGTAATGTGATATACAGAAGTAATATGACAGCAATATGAAAGTAATATGAGAAAAAAAGAGTTAATCAATAATGGGAAATTCTTAAAGCTTATAAAAAATCTCTGTCTCTGGACATCTTAAAGTCATATTTGTTCATCAGCAAGTTTCAGTTACAATACACTTTCATGAAGTCATATGGCCAAGGTTTTGTAGTAGGCCACTCTTCACAATCATAGTAGTCTATGTTTGCATCTATGACTTGGCGAAAGCAAAGCCTTGGTCAAGCTAATCAAATTAGAAAAACAGCTATCTTTCTATGACATAAGTAGACTTTCTGACTGAGTGTTACTAACGTTCACTAATAAAGCTATTGGGCTACTCAGTGGTAACACACAACTCTAAAATGACTGCTAGGGTTCCTGTTAAAATGCATTATAATTCTTTATATTCATACTTCGACTGCAACTTCTCTGTGGTAAAATGTTGCAATTTTAAACTGGATTATAACTTTAATTATAAGCACTCTATAAGTATAATTCCTTAAAACTGAATTTGTATATTGTACAATCTTGTTTTCTTCATGTTTTTGCAACCTCATCCAGTGACTGTGGTCTAAGTATAGTTACTCTAATCGCAGTTTCTGATATGTCCTGGTTTTTCCTCTGTGTGCCATATATTTGTTCTAATGACACAAGGGGCATTTGGTTTAGTTTATGAAAGACCTCTTGAGTGTTTTAAAACTTCCACATTGGTACACCGATTGTCATTACAAAATCGTACCTAATATATCACTCTCTCCCTATACTTCCAGTAGAAAACAACTGTGTATTTGTTGGCAGATGTTGATTTCTTAATTGCTCCCAATAGCACTTCCTTCACGTAATGTAATTTTAGGGCCAAAATATGCCCTTAGATGAACTTGTCTTCAGGGGTTTTGAGCCTGCAGTTGGCTTCTAGCATTAGCAAATTCTTTCAAAGATACATGTTATGCTTGTATTTGGAACTCTCTTTTAATGTTGGCAGATAAAAAGGTATGCTCTGTCTTGGTACATGTGCACACCAGTTGCTTCAGGAATGATAAGTGATCAAAGATCCTAACTTACACAATTCAGGTCAGTCCTGAAAGGTAAGTGTGATTAAATCATTTTTAAGACAGACATCTAGAATAGCCTTTTTGGAAGGAGAGTTTAGTCAAAATCTCAAAAACTCAGAAAAAAAAAGATATCTGGGAGATTTGTGACTAGAGATAACATAAAAGCATGAATAATGAGAGAGTGGTGAATATTGACTAGCCTTCATATTAGGAGAATAAAGAAGAAGCGTAATCAGGAGTCAGGTTTAAGAACAAACAGAAGACTCAGTTGTTCACATCTGTGTACTCCATCTATGGAGCTCATTGCCATGAGTTGTACAGGATGCCAAAAGTATCAATGGTTCAACAAGCTATTAGTTACAATAACGAGAAAATTCATGGAGAGTTATTACATGTGGATGAAAGGTTGCAACCTCTTACTCAGTATTTCCCTAAATCACAGAGTGCCAACAGCAGGAAGTTCATGCCATTAGGACTATCACTTTATAATGATTCAATTTTTATTCCTTTTCCTGAAACAACTGCTACTGACATTGTCAGAAACAGGATCTTGGGCTAGAAGAACCTTTAGTCTCATTCACCATAACAATGCTAATAAAAGGCCAAACCGAACTTTTTCTAAGAAAAATAAAAACCCAGACTGTACTTCATTGCACCTGTGACATCTGATGCTAAATGGTAAAACATCATTCACTACCGCAAGACAACTGAAAAAAAGGGCAAGAGTTTTCAGAGTAAGAGCCTTATCTATGACTTGTTTCCCTCATATCAATTCTGGTTAAATCGTTAACATTTCTTTTACAGTAGAAGTATTTGCAATATTATATTACATAAAGTCTGTCTTTATGCTGTAGTTGTGTTGTCAA
Source organism: Eurystomus gularis (assembly GCA_013400335.1). Taxonomy (NCBI): domain Eukaryota; kingdom Metazoa; phylum Chordata; class Aves; order Coraciiformes; family Coraciidae; genus Eurystomus; species Eurystomus gularis. The sequence goes on along the minus strand of VZZY01014202.1, from coordinate 140,337 downwards.
TATTGATTTATGTGCTTTTAATATATTAGTTTTAAATTTCATGGAATGTGGATCAAGTAGTTTGCAGTGTGTCCTTTTAGTCCTTTATAATCCAATTTAAATCATTTAATGATTTCATAATTTTATCTCATTAAATAATAGCATTTTAGCTTAGGAATTGTCTTGACTACATGTATTTCCTATGTATATTTCTGTACTTTAGGTGGAAAACATACAACTCAATACTTTAGACATCTTAAAGATAATTTATTTTTTGAAAAAAATAATGAATTCTGAAACTAGTTACTTTGTCTCAGAATAAAATGCTGTGCCCTGAAAAGGCACCTGCTTTTATTTCTCTAGGTATAGGCTTTCAATGTATTTCCATCGAAGAAAATGAAACACTTTATTTCTCAATAATGCAGCATGTACTTCACCAGTGAAACTGACTCATGATGTTAAATCTCTCTTGTAGCACTGCTCCATGGGGTAGCAAATGTGTGCACACGTGCACACACTTAGAGGACAGTATATGCATCATTTATAGGTATAAATAAAACTAACAAAATGGTTCAAACAAGCGCAAATGAAAAGAAAGAAAATAAAAATGATATGGGTAATCAAATTATTAATGTCCAGAATGCCGTGAAACAATAGAGGATAATTCCTGTATAAGAATGGAGCAAATAAAATTAGCTGTAGGTTACTTTGAGGAAAGATACATCATTGAATTTGACAGAGAGATTTCCACACTGCATTTTAAGCCATCCTACCTCTAGTGAAAAGGAATAGAAAAACTTTTTTACCTCTGCTTAGCAGCTCACGCTGGAGGATAAATTCTACTTCACATTTCAGCTCAAATTGTTACTTTCTAAGCACAAGCAATGGGAAATTTTATTTTATTTCGGTAGATCCCAGGCTTCTTTCCCATACGGCCTAAATTGCAACATTTAGTCAATACTATTACCTTTTCTTCTTTTTTTTTTTAATTTTTAACTAATCATAGGCCTCAAAGCATGAATACTGGTTATTTATGCTTAGAAGGATTTTGGGAAAGGTAACAATTATACTTTTGCTGATCTGCCACTACAGTGAAATAAAAGATGCTTCCCCTCACCGTGTTCGTTATACTAGCAAAAAAACCATGGACAACTCCCCAAGCTGCAGTAACATCAAACTTCTTATTTTATAAATGTTCCTCTCACACTTTAGCTGGGTCGGAAGCAGGAGAGCAGAGAAGATTAAATGCCAGATTATTTTATGAAGCACTAAAATGCCTGTCTTAGCCAAAATAATAGATGAGAAAAAAGCCCAAAAGAGAAAAATGATACAGTCAAAGATGTTACTATGCTTGTGTGTATCAGCTGTAGGAAAAGGTTAGCAAACTTAACATATGCCTTTTTATCAATTAGCTCTGCTATCTCTTATTGTGCCACAGAGAAGTTGGTAAATAATTTTAGCAGCCCATTACCTAAGGACCACTTCTGCTTTGCTTTCCTTATCCTTGGAGTTACCATGTGTATTAGTTCTCCAGTAAAAGTTGCTAGAAAACAAGCCCATTTGTACAATGAAACAGGGCTAAAGTGCAGGTACCAATAACAGACACTGGATCCAAACACCATCTTCGCTGCCAAGGTTACGCATTTTTCTCTAGTTCAATATGTGTGTGAGATTTCAGCCCTCGAAAGGAACCAAAGGGAGAAAATGTAGAGACCCCACAGCTATTCGAACACAACGTCACCATCTCCATAACTTTCAAGTTGCCTACATTTACGCCTACTTAGGTCTTTAATTTTACATTTCATTTGTTTCCCATCCTGATCCAGTTAGTTTGGAAGGCAGTGGCATATTAAAACATCTGTGATTCATCGAATGTGTTCTTTTTAACACAGGTTCAGTGTGATCAATCCCAGATGCTCAAAAACTGAAGTTACATATAAAATGTTCATAGGTTTTGACCAAAATCAGATTCAGCTTCCCATACCTTAAAAGCGGAAGTACTTTAAATAGATCTGTTAGATCTATGTAATTTATAAAAAAACCAAACCAAACCAAAAACAAAAACAAAGAAAGAAAGAAAAATTGGTGCCATTGCTGTGAAGTTTTAGCCTGAATTTAAGATACTCAGTGTTGCTTGGGGAGAATTTTTTAAATCCTCCGTGTTGTGTGCATGGCTGGCATCACCCAAGCAATGTCAATGCAACACGTTCACTGAACTGATGAACACAGAATTGTGTAGGCCAGAGATTGTAGTAGGCCTTTGATTGAGTTTTGTTTATTCCTGGAACAAAGCTTCCATTTGCATAAATGTAGGATGGTTACATGAGCCTTCAGATGGCTCAGTTACAATAGCTTAGGCTAGGCAATTGAATTAAGAGCCCGTTTTTTGATTGAAGTCCATAGAGCTTGGGCATCAAATCTGAGACTGCTGTGTATTAATAGGCACAGAGTCACATAATGTGTGTTTGGTGTAGTTTCTACTTCTCCGCTCTAAAAACAGAGCATGTTCACTAAAGAAATTCTGAGCTGAAAGAACACGAAAAGTAAACAAATAATTGGCTAAGTTTTCCAAAGTAGGTTTGTTTTCCTCATGAATGCAACAGTTTAAAAAACTATTAAAAGTGAATTTCCATGATCAGAGAAGTTTTGCCTTAATCCAATGGTAATTCTCATTTTTAATCATATCAGTGTCTAATTTCTAGTCCTGTTAAACCTGTCACTGATTCAGTTGCCTGTAACATGATATTCATGATTGGGATAGGCATTGACAGTCAGGGGAAGAATCTTTCCTTGGGACTTCAGGTGAATGGTTTGGTTTGGGTTTTTTCCAGTGACAGCTCTCTTTCCTCCTTGAATGAAATGTCAGTGACAGTACCAATTAAGATCCAGTAAAAATGAGAATATGAGTTATGTGGACAAAGGTGTATGATAAGCACAATTTATCACCACCAGCACCTCTGTGTAGCGTTGCCTCTCAAACTAATTTATACAGTTAATGATTGCAAGATGCACTTGTCAATTACCTTTTCTAGCACGAGCAATCCCAGCTGAATCTGCTTGGGAATTGGTGCGTCATAGGACCTGATTCGTGCTTTTTTTGTAACTATCGCAGTATACTGAATGAGTTTTGGACATCATCACAGTATGCAAGAGTAACAGCATGTCTAGTATTGGAAAGATGATGGGAAGACATTCTTCAGGTAATTCTCAGTAATCTATCTGTACCTTTATTAACCATCTCCCCTTCTCTGTGAAAGTCATTCTGAGGGTTTTGGGTTCTTTTTTGATAGGGCAGAAAACAATGCATGGTTTTTTTAGTCCTGATTTATATTAACAATTTCTTTTAATGTAATACATATGTGTCTTTTTTTTAAAACACTATTAGACAGTATGGAAGGCAATTAATAATAATAATAATAATAAACTCAAAAAAATCTCACAACTGGCTTGCCATGCTTGAAATAGCTTTGGACAGTGAAGGAAATAAAACAGGTTCTCTTCAGAAAGGCTTGCTGTATGACAAAGCATGTCATAAACAACTTGTGTGGCATTGTTTATTTATGCTATAATATTGTTTAGGAGCTTAATTATTTGGCAGAAACCCCATTTCTAATCCTTTACAAAGCACTTGATGACACTTCCTCTAAAGATCTCTGAAGGAGACCAAGGAAGTATGTTGTGTAACTAAATTATAAAATAAGAAAGGTCTTACTCAAAAGTTCTAAGAAAGACAAAGTTTATGAGCTTATTTCCTATAATTATACAAAACTTTTCCTCCAATGATTTTGAGAGGGAGAACAAAACTGATATATTTGCTGTTAAACAAGTTTGACTTCTACCAGCTCATAACTCAATTAGGTCTTAGATTCTCTTTTAGAGATGGCTCATCTTCTGCTTGGCCTCAGCTGTCTAGCAGTGAACCAAAATAGAATATGTGGTCCACATTTGGAAATAACATTTTTTGGGAAGATAATGCTCCTATGATGGGAAAAGGCAAACTGTTTTGTCAGACTTTCTGATTCCTAGTGTAGCGAAGAAGCCTAGAAACATTTTTTGTGCAGGAGAGCTATGAAAATCTTTTTTCAAGGCTCTCACTCCTAAAACTGAGCATGGGAGCTATAGATTAAGAGGTTACTGAGCTCAGACAAGGCAGATTTCCAGATGACAGTAGGATTTAATAATAAAGCAAGAGATTTTCTGGTCAACCAGAAACACAAAGTAAAGGCCAATTTGTAATTATTTATTTTTAACATATAAAATACATGGACTTTGTTACTTATTACAATATTGAAAATCAGGGAGAAGTGATCTCAGGTAAAAGAGGGGAATGGGACATGAAAATTGTGAAAAAAAAGAAATATTAAAGATTGATAGCAAAGGGGTTGGGAATGTGGAAACAGGCAAGTAATAAAACGCATGATAAGGGGGAGAAAATGCCTAAAGTAATGAAAAACTTCAGTGACATTGGTTTGACCCTCTGAGCATGTCAAACACTTTTGAAAATATTTTAGATTATTTTAAGGGTTTTGAAAAATGAGTGAGGAAAAAAGAATGAATGAAAAGACAATTATCTTTATGGGCATCTCTACAGCACATTTTACCACACCAAATCTTACCGTCTGAATCCTGAGAAATAATGTATAGCGTGTATAGAAGAGAAAGTGGGGAAATTTAATTAGAAGAAAGAGATTGTTTTCAGTTTCCAAGTCCAGACTTCTCTCCCTTTTAGTCTGATCACTTTGATTAACTCGACTTGAATAAGAAAGTAACAAAGCAACAAAATAGCCTATTTGGTTCATGAAGAGTTGCTTCTATGTCACTGAAGTGTTCTATTAGGCTCAGTATTGCTAAGCAGCTACTCCTTGTTAGTTTAAGAAGGCTAAGAATGGAACATACGATAAAATGGATAGGCCAAGTCTTCTACACTGAGAAAATGAAACTTTTTTCTGTGGTGAGTCTTTTGGATATAAAAGTATTTATCATAAGGATTTGTGCAAATGGAGAACTTAGCAAAATTTAAAAAGAACTTTTTCATGTACAATATAACTCTTCAGTGGCTAACTGACATGGCTAGAGAATTATATACAACAAGAATGCAGGATGAGTTACATACAGTATGCAACTCCTTCCCTGCTGATGACCTCTGGAACCTTTGTCTTAAGCAGATAATACTTTACTTACTTGGAGAGAAGATAATGAGAACCTGGTCTGCTTAAGTCTGACAATTCCTAGGTTACCTATATACTCTAATGCAAACATCTTTTGAACTCTGCATCCTAGAATCTATCAGACCATAAAGATTCAGTAATCAGATAAAGTTGGCAGCTACATTTCTTCAGGCTTCATACATCAAAGACAGAACAACATTTTGAGTTATTTTAATATCTGCTGAATAGAACGTTTTGAATCTCCATTTGAAAATAAATGTTTTGTGTCACAAGTCTGGATCTAATCTGTACTAAGCAACTTTTTTACAGAAGAGAGAATGGATATAAAATAAATAACATATTCCAGCATGAAAACAATTGTGAAGAGGCTGATTTTGCTTCTGTTTGCACTAGTGAGAATTCATGCTTTGTCTCAGTAACCTCTTTTTAATCTAAGCATAGCCATACACAGGCAGAAGGAACTGCATCTCCTTTCTGTTGCAAACCCAGCTTCCAGGGCCCAGCTTGCTCTTCTCATCCACCTGTGAGTGTAAAGCTCAAAGGTAACAGACATGGGGCACATTTTACCTAAATTTGGCTGTCTCTGAGCTAAAATTTGCCAATATAGATTTTTTAGAATGTGGAGAAAAGTAATACTGCATAGTTTGAACTCTTTTTCTTCAGATGGAATGAATCATCCTCTGAGGAATCACAAATCAAGCATTTAGATGGCAAAGTTAGAATGCTGCCAAGGTCATTCTCATAATACTCTGCCAATTACCCAATCAGGAGTTTCCAGTGTCAACAGTAAAACCCATGTCACTGCAGAAGGCAGAAAGGTGGGGGAAAATGGAGGAATGAAAAGAGCAATGCCTTTCAATGTAAACTAGAACTGTTCTAACTTTGAAGTTGGATCTGACCTCAGTGTGAGCCTTATTTGGAGCAGCAGGCTGGCCAAGAGGGCTTCCAGAGCATTCCACTCATTTGAGTCATTCTATGTTTCTACAATATCACTGTCCAGGTTTACAAATTGTAAAGATTACAGGACTGGACTATAATTTCAGTTTTCCATATAAACATAACGTATCTCAGACTACACTACCAAGAATATAAAAATTAATTTCAACAGTAATTTCAACAGTAACAGAAACATTGCAGTCATAAATTTTTTATTGAAGCTACCAGTGAAACATATCAAAGATAGCTGTCTGAGCCTATACGATCACCAGAACTCTGCATATTGTAAAAAAGAAATAATTAAAACAAAGCTGAAACACATGGAAATAAACTCAGGGAACATATGTCAATAAAAAGACAAAAAATTCCAAGAAATGTAAAAAATTACATTTAAATTCACATACTTTCACTCACATGAAAATGTTTTACTGTAAACAATGGATATTGCTTTCTCTTTGCAAAACGGAAAAGCCTCTTCTTCTGCAAAGAAAAAGGGATCAGTCAAGCAAGACCTTAATTATTGTTGATCTTAAGTGGAAAGATCCTGATAAAATACCTGGAAACACATACACAGGACTTCTGGGAAAACAGTTAACTGATAAACACTCACCATGTTAGCTACATTAAGTAGTACTAATAAAATGTTGATCTCATAAAGTTTGGAAGGTCAGAATGATACCATGACGCAATGCAATAACTTCAGGAACAAGCAGGAAACAGACTCCAACTCTCATGAGTTACAATGGCTGACACAGAAAGGAGAAACATATTTCCTCTTTCTTCAGCTGCAATTAATAAGCAAGCATTCAGACTGATGTCATATTGCTTTTGGCCATCTAGAAGTCTCCTGCCCCGTCACAGAGTAATGGGAGAGGGACTTTTTATGCAATCAGTGGAGAAAACTAATACCTCTCTCTATATAAATTAGGTGCTGGTGACTATTTCCTATCTTAGCTGCCTGTGTTGGCATGAGCCTGGGAAAAGGGACCTGTCTCTAAACGCAAGGAAATAGACAGACATACTTCTAAGATCACAAACCCATCATTACCGCAGATCAATGGTGACGCAGATCAGTGCTGCAGATCAAACTGGAATTATTCTCTTATATTTGCAGTTCAATCATATTATTTGAATTCTGGCATCTTACATCCCATACCTGCCTTTGCTTATACAGGAGGGGTACATATACTATAGCAAATATTTCAATGTGCAGACACTTAAAAATCTAGATCTGAGTATAACCCTCTTTAAGCCTTATGCATGAAAACGTTCCTCTTTAGTGAGTCTTTAGTGCATCTTTAGTGAGGAAAACACTATCTTTAGTGAGTCCCTTAAAAATGACCCATGAACATTCAAAGATTAATAATCAGTGTGTAAAAACCCAGGATATCATAGTTATTTTGAGAAAAGTAATTTTGTGAAATTATTTAAAATTTCAGCTAAAGAAATATGCTAAAAATATTTACAGTTTAGTGGGGGAAGTGCATAATTCCCTTGGTTACATTGAATTACGGTCTCAAAACAAAATTGATTTTTCTATCACATTTATTTCTAAAATCTACAGTAATACATCATTTCAGAAAAGTGACCTTTATTTTCAAAGCTAAGATTAACATAGTTGAGACAATTACACTCATTTTTACCATATAGCTTAATATCTCTATGTTTTACTTTTCTTCAGTCTTCCGTTAATACATTCTTACATATTTAGTGTTTCACTGATTGATTGAGATTACTCAATCATCAAGTGACTGAGATCAGGGTTGATAGCTTGACAGCTTCCTACAGAGAAATAGGTTTATCTCTGTTAATATCCTGAAGACTAACTGTTTTGCCAGTTACCCAGCCCAGCACAAAGAACGCCACCATTACCAGGAGGCAGATGCATAAACAGATGTAGATGTTATTATCTATCTCCATGGGGCACAGAAATGACACTACATGGCCGGTAACAGAAAAGAGAAACCCACTCACTGCGGGTGATATAACAAAAGGAAAAGCGAACTTAACTACAAACTCAATAATAGAAGGGAAAAGAAACCAGGCGATCAACTCAACAATTGAGGGGGAGATTAACCATACCCCAAATATCACCATAGCCGTGTACAAACCACCCTGAAAAATACCAGAGAGGTGCACCAGCAGTACATGGTACATTCCACATGGCCAAACTACAACAGGCACCAAAAGGATAAGCAATCAGATCCATTACCAGTATTACCCTTGTCCCATCCAATATACTCGTTCTGTCCTGCCATTGCTGGGAAATCCTGGTTGCAGCGAGCAGTCAGGGGGTCCTCAGGGGAAAACCCTGTGTGGTGCATCCACCCACAGGTTGGCTTTTCCCAAGTTTGCTACAAGCAGGGCCAGCTTTTATACTGTTGGATAAAACAATTCAGGTTGCATAGGCAATCTGCAAAAATAACTTCAAAAGTGGGACACCTGCTATTTTTCCTCCTTAATGGGTTCCGTCCAAGGTTGGCCAAGCCTGGGAAGAAACTCAAAGAGGAGGAGGCACCTCTGTCTGCTTTGGTCTGTTTCTCAGGATAGCTGTTTGTCTGTTCTCACAGCTAATCAGCTAATTTCCCAGCAGAGAAAAATTGTCTGCTGGTTTCAGTCATACTGTCTGGTTGTAAGATTCATCCATATGTCAACTTCAATTCAGGGCCTATTGCTCAGGCCCTAGCACTTCACTTGGTCCCCTGACATATGGATGGACCACAACCTTCACACTACTCCTAGGTGTATGTGTGGCCTGGCCTCTCCTCCTGAATGGCTCTCAGAGGGGGCCATCCCTCATATCAAGGTCTGGTATGGCATGTGTCCCCACCGCTCAATGCCTACTGGGTTGCAGCCAGCAGCAGAGCTAAAAGTTCTTCTTGAAGGCAAACACAGAGGCCAACCCAGTCTTGCCCTTGACCATAGTAGGAGGCATCTGGCCAGCCTTAATCCATTCACCTGCTTGTGAGATTCATCCATATGTCAATTTCAATTCAGGGACTATTGCTCAGGCCCTAGCACTTCACTAACAAATTGCTAAGGAGACAAAATTGACTGCTTAGTATTTAATCCCACAGCCTTTCTTTCTTTCCAGGAATAACATGCTGATCATTTTGCTGTCTTTCTATATATGTGATTGGTGCACTGCATGGATCTCTTCTGACTCAATCTAGTCTGTGCTGGAGACATGGACAACTGTGTTTTCTTCTGTCAGTAATTCTAGCATCTGGTGAGGAAAATTTGGCCTTGATGTGTTACTTCATGCAGCTTCGGAATCTTCTACAAGAAGGGAAGGCACGGAGTATCTGAGACATGAAATGTCAACCAGCTATCTATGGATACTGCAGGGGGGGGCTCCTTGGCTCTAGTCTGGGTGCAGGCATCCTGGCAGCAACTCTTTAAATACAAAGAGTGAAACTTTAACTTAAGAAGAGCTGCTGTATGGTCAGCAGGGTTATCTTAAACTGCATCAGTCCAAGGCAGTAGAACAGAACAAGGCTTCTGAACCTCATACTGAAGCTCAATTAGTAGAAGAGGTTGGGAAGACAAAACAAGTCATGAATGCTTTAGATGGACAACGATTTCTGTGAAGGGACGCTGAACAAGTATCCTTTCAATGCATGCAGCATACACTGTGTTCTGAGATGACTGGCAGCATTCCTGGTGAAAGGACAAAGTAAATTATGATGCAGTCCAATGAATTCATTATTGGCTTTTTGTGCCACAGCCATATCCTGTCACTTGCCAGGATGTTGGCTTTGGGCAAAGCTCGATTTCCCATGCTCTAGGCTGAGCTGAGATCACATGGCTTTAGTTCTTGGACTGCTTCAGCACTGATTTTGGTTTTGTTGCTTTTCTGCCAACACAAGTAAATAATGAGGAAAAAAGATACCAGCTAGCAACTTCGGCTGCTCTATGGGAAGTCAAGGAGCAGAGATTATATGGTATAATTAATTTTTTTAAGACACAGACTCATTCAATTTGCCACTGTAACGAGTACTTAATCCTTAGAGTGACTCAAAATCCACTACCTTTTGTCATGGGAAATCTATTTTTGTGGCACTGTTGCCAAATAATCTAGGGAATTCAGTGTACTTACTGATAAGTGGGTTTTTTGATATGGCCACAACTTCTGTGACCCTTTCAGCAATGGATGCTTTAATGGTAACACTGTGTATTCTCAATACTAACACTGGACAGTATACCTCTCCTTCATGTCTGCATGTCTACACGACTGTCATGCACTACAGAATGCTATTCTTGCAGTGAGGGAAAGACAAAATAATTAATTAGTAGTCCTGAAAGGCAAGCAATGATGAAGTGGGATTGAGGTTAAAAATAGAAAGAATAGTCTTTAATATTTCTTTTCAAAGCAGATGATATTCTTATGCTGACTGATCTTGGCTTGACTGTTAGATTGCATCCTTTTGCATTGTCTTTTTTTTATATTCTGCATGAAATTAATGGCTGAGCCTGACATTCTAAGGAATCTTATACCTATAAATTCAGTATTAAAATACATTTTAGCATCTTTTATCAGGTAAATGAATGTTTTCTATAACTTTCTCTTACCAGATGGCCTGTGGTCTAAGGGGGAGAATCCGGGTGGAAGAAAGGCACACCTCTGAAAGAGCAAAGGACGTCTCCTGTGACATCAGCCCCACCTCTGGCAGAGACCAGGAGGAGCTGACAAGGATGAGGAAGGCTAAGCAGCCACAAATCATAAGCTTAGGACTTTTTTTCTGGAAAGAAATAGGCTTTAAAGCTGAGCTGCTTACAATAATATTTAGGAAAGGTAAGGCAATTCAGTTGTATTCAGTATGTTTGAGTGAAACTATGAGCAAACTAGAGTGGGTTTTTATGATTCTTGGAATTGTTATATTTTTAAAAAAGGAAGAGGTAATCCAAGAATATCTCCCATTTATAATAAGCTGTCTGCCTGGTTACTGTGTCTCACTGATCTTATTTTATGAGAAAGGAAACAGTGATGTGGAAGATGGTCCAGCAGCTGCACAGTCGCAGTCCATCCACTGGCTGGGAGCTGGGTGGCACAGGCTGTGCTGGAATTAAGACTAAGAGATCATACTGCCAGATCAGGATCGTTCCTGTGAGCAAAATTTGGCTCTGATCTCACCAATGCCTGGAGGCAAAAAAAGGAGATATGGGACTTTCTGGATGCAGATTTTGTTATTACATAAGGAGATGATCAGCTTGCTTTGACACTGAGGGCTTGAACCTAGAGTAGAAACATCCTGGTGTTTTACACCAATTTTTTCTAAGCAGACCTCTAAGTAATATTTCCAAGGAGCCAGAGAAAAAAATTAACTAGCTCTGAATAGATTATGAACTTTGAGGTTAATAACAAAGGAAGAACATCTATTTCAATGAATATAGTTCTCATTCTTTCAGACTCTAGCCTTACAGAATTGACACACTTGTTTAAACAGAACTGTTCAGCTAATTATAATACAACACAGTTAAAAATATGTGTAAAGGTTCAGGCCCTGTGACAGTGAATTCCAAATTCATTCAGGAACTCAGCACTTCAGAGAAGGATCACAAGTCAATTGTGGTATCTCTGGCCTGGTAAACATTTAAATTATTACACCAAGTAGAACAACTCTGTGAGGAAGGGAAGATGCCATCCTAATCCAGAACAGCCTGTAATCTGATGATTAAACCACGCAACTGGAAAACAGGGTATGCTTGTGATGTTTCATGGTCACAACACAAGGCAGCATCTGTCCCTCTGACTACCCTTACAATTTTCCACCTGTTTTTGAAGATTACTTCCTTATGGAACTCGTCATCTCCTTCTTGGATCAGCTCCTTTGGGTACTTCAGATTCTGGACTTCTCTATGCCTAGCAGGAATTATGTGACTTAGGAATCATAAAAGACTGGTTCCTGTAGCTGAATTTCAAGAGAAGCCAATGGAATTTGGTGTCTAAGTGCCTAAATCACTGTTAAAAGATACTGTTAATTTATATGCTTCAAATTATTTGAAATATTTACATTTATTTCAAGAATTATACATCAGGACTTTATTGTTAACACATTTATTATCTTATTTTCTAGATCCTGGCCAAAGAAAAACAGCTTTAAGAGTCAAGAACCTGTCAAGCAGCAGCTTTATTGACCGTGCCTTCAAAAGTAGTGAGAGCATTAAACATAATATTTTACTGGGAAAGGCTGGAAATGCAAAGTATTTTTGGCCTGATAGAGTAAATAATTTTCCTCTTTAGTATGGCAAATAGAGGGTCTGCTATCAAAATAGATCATCCCTCAGGCTAGTATATCCTGCTTTTTATAAAAAAACCTTGTCCTTCTTCCTCAGGATGCATTTGAGTGTACATGAAAGGCAAACACAGATGAATCAGATTAATAGTATTGGAGCATGACAGCTTGAGATCATGTAAGGATCAGTGCTTGCCAATAGCCGGCCACAGTCAGAGTGAGAACATAAGGCTCATATTACCCCCATCCTCCCCTGAGCAGATACAAATCTCAGATGTGTCAAGTGTATGTTCAGTGCTGGTTAATCATAGGGAGAGCAATTGCACTGTCAGTCTCATGACTAACATCACTACTGCAGCAGCCAGGAAAAAATCTTTCTCTACTCAGAATAGAACTCAATTTTAAAATAATTTCTGGGATTGTTCTCCATGTTAAATATTTCCATGGTATCCCAAAAGCCTCATTTTTTTTATCCACCAGCTGATTTCAGTCAAGTTTTTATTTCAAGGTTAGGCCAAAGTGTATTGATTAAAGAATTGCATAGGAACATCTGTTTTCAAATCTCCAACCATTTGTCTATAACATTTCTTCTGATATTTAATATATTTGAGCTACAAAACAAACATCAGAATGTAAACTCAGGTAATACCACACCTGAATACCAATTCTATTTAGCCATCTGCACACACGCTCAGTTATACTCATAAATATACAGATAGCAGGGAGGAGAAAATTCAGGATATCCTGGATAAACCACCAGTGAAATTTTTAGTGTTCCTGCTGATAAGTTTTAGCTATTAACTGGCAAGAAGACAGGCTCTTCGGTATGCAGGTATTTGTAGAGCTATGCGTATGCCAATCACACTTTAAACTAATTTAGTTTGTCTTATTTTAAAATTTTGCCTTTTATAGGTAAAAGTGTGTTCTTATTTTTATTATTTCATGAATACTTTGTAAATAAAAACCCCTAAATGTGTGTGGCATTTTTGTCATTGTGCACTAAAATGTATTTTAAAGAAACAAATTGGGTTTTCAAGATATTTCAGTATTCATTTCAATATTCACAGCTCTGTTCCAAGACATACAAAACACAAGCTTTACAGGCAAATATTTCATTTAAGCATAGAAAGCCATCTCTTATCATTAAAAAAACTAAACTAAAAAAGAAAACAAGAAAGTTAAAGATTTAATATTCTGCATCTGTTTTGTTTTATAATGTGTAAACAGACTCGCTAAATACAGCACACAAACTAAAGCTGTAGAAAAGTATTAGTTGCTAGACTTGCTTGTAAGCGAACTGAAAATGCAACTCTAATTTGTTTTAGTCAAAGGAAACAATAATCACTTATTTATGTATTTCTAGTCCAAATGACTTCTTTGAATACTGACCAATAATTTTGATCTCTTCTAGGAGTTATGAAAATAAAGGATTTCTTTATGTAATATCTGCCTTCAAATCTTACTAAAACCTAAAAACAATGTTGATGTTAAAGAGCTGGGTTTAATTGCTCAGTTTTCTGTCTAGCTTACTAAAGAAACAATTGCCACAGTTGTCAGTCACAAGGCAAGATTGACAACTTTACTGTCCTTGAGGGGGAGTGTTTCAAGAAAAAAACGTGCACTCAGTTATGGCTCTGACTACAAATCCCTCATACTTTATAATGTAGCTCTGAAGCTAGTTATTGAATATGTTCTGGTATGACAGGGAAGAAACAGGGACACCAACACTCCCAATTACCACATTTTTCTGGAAATCTTCCAGAACAAGTTCCCGTGCCGATTGGGACCCAGAGCTTCTGGCGATATGTCTTAAATCCTTCCCACTAGATAACCCAAGGACATCGCACAGGGTGAAAGAAGTGTCATTCCTTTCTTCCATACAGCTGGAAACTCAGCAGAAAGATAACAGAGAAATCAAGACTGAACAGTAAATATTACTTCCTGTGATGACTGACTTGGTTGAGACAGCACAGAAAGTTGCCTGCTCTGGCTTGCATCACCTGCCTCTGTCTACTACAGGATTTCATCTGCTGGAAAGCACCTAGTTTGGTGAGTCCATGGGCTAAATGCTAGAGAAATAGAGCAGGGAAATACCTTGATTTTCATAGGGAAATGCCTTTTTCATCAGCACAGAAAGCTTGACCACTCCTGTACAGAGACTAGCACTCTGAACCACCATGAGAAAGAGACCAGTGAAGAAACAGTTTGGTGGCAGCTTCAAAGTCCCAACTTGTCTGCTTTTAAATTTAAAAAATGCAGGCTGGTGATTTACAGTGAGCATAATGGTAACATAAAATTTTTTCAAGGACATTCTTGGTCTGAAGAAAACAAATCTGAGACCTTCAATCAGCAAAGCTCTTCCCTTACTGACCTGAGTGTAACATTACAGTTGATAACAATCTTTACCAAACATGACTACAAGTTCAGTAATAAAGCAGTCTTCAGTATGATCCCCATCAGTACAGATGAAAGACCAGAAGCTCAGATTATATTCTATTCTATTTGTAGACTTTAAGTCTAAAACAATAAACAATTAAAAAGTAATTTTAAAGGCAGATACCTCTACAGAAAAAGCTACGTCTATTTCCTAAATGTATTTCACAAAAGCCATTTAATCTACTAAGTGTTGCAAGATTAGATGTTATTAAATACTTATAGGGAAGAAACACCTAGAGTCTTATGAAAAACACAGTATTTGTGTAATACATTTTAGAATGAAATATAAGTACTTATTGCTAAACGATCTCTAGTAGCTTTTTACATTAATACTAAGGTAAATGACATTTTCAGTAGCAGAGTAAATGGCAATCCAAAAGATATATGCAAAAATTGTCCCCCAGGAGTATCAGTTTACTTTTAAAATTATATCCAAAGCTCTAAAATTCTTTGAAATTCTTTCTATCTATTTCAATAGGGTCAGGCCCCTAATACTTTAAACCATTCTTATCTAGTAGAAGGTGTTCCTGCCCATTGCAGGGGAGTTGGAACTAGGTAAACTTTAAGGTCCCTTTCAACCCAAACCATTCTATGATTCTATGTTTCTACATGTTGTTGAACCCAATATTGCTCAAGAGTTGGCAATTTGGTAGTTGTAGTATTTGCCTTGAAAAGATGTTTCTATGTTATTGTCACCTTTTTCTACTCCAAGGTGCCATTTTTTGCCTACCATTTTATTGTTTTGTCACGGTTTTAGAAACCTGGTGTAGATATTTTTTTAATCAGGAAAGACTCTTGGCATAATACCATGCCTTCATTTCTGTATGGTGTGTCAAAGGTTCAGCCTCTGCCCAGTTTAGTAGCAGTAGTAATTTAGCTAAGAAAAACAAGACTATGTTCAGATAATTTTAAACACAGTCAAACCTACCCATTAATTAAAACATGTCAATTGTAAAAACAAGACGTGATATTCAACTTTTAGAGTCTCCTGACATATATGCATCTAATTTTTCTAACTTAACATAGTATTAACTTTCATTTAGCTGTTTTCACTTCTTGTAAGCTCATTGCACGTTATAGTGTCATTGTCAGGTTTTATTTTTCAATTGTACTCATCTGGATATGAGTGCAAAAAATCCTTTACATGAAAAACAAAAATTAAACCACATTCTTAAGGAAAGATGTACTCAGGACACCAATGAACAACTGTTTGTCCACAGGGGAAGCAATATTCTATTTATGTTAGTAAATGCATGTGCATGTGTAAATACAAATATGATCAATTACATTCTGACAAGTCCCGGGTCATTATTTTGGTGTGGAGGTGAGGCTGTGCAGCACTGACAGTCAGAATTCATGGCAAAGTTCTGTCAGTGGCTGCTTGTGGTATTCTTCTGGAGGAAAACCAGAGAAATTGTATCTCAATGGCAAAATCTTCCATCATTTAAGTTCAGATTGGTGTATACATTGCAAACAGGGAGAAAGGGTAGCGTACACAGCACTATAATTTTTGCTTTGTTTTTGAGGTGGTATCTCTAATGAATGAATGAAGCGTAGCTGGTCCAGTGCTTTACAAATTTCCATAACTATTGTCATACCATAATGAGTGCAACAGGGATTTTTCCTTCTTTTCAGGGCTGAAAATTCACCTGCTATCAAAACATAAATGCACATACTCAAGAACAGAAATTTGCTTCACTATATTTAACATAGAGAACACTTCATAAACATTTTGAAGTCATCACACTATTTTTCTTGTAAGATACCCAGCATGCAAAAAACACCCTTGTGATCTATGTATATGAAATTACATTAACTTCTTTAGACTAACAAAAATAAGAGAGCCAGACTTGATCACTAGACAAAGTCATTCAATAACTAACAGAAATAAAACCTTTTGTATGTAACAGCCTAAACACTAGCCAGATCTCTATTTCAGAAATCTTCCTAAAAATTAAGTTTGTCTAATAAAAGAGATAAGGACTATAAAAGTTCAGTACCTTTTGAAATATGATTGGTGATAGCATTAGGTCTCTGATGCAAGAAACCTTTTATAATCATGTGCAAATTTAAATACATGAAAATACTGTCTTCTTTGTTGATGCTCATGTGAATTCTGGCCACACACTCAAAAATGTTGCTGGTGCAGGTTTCTACCTTACCACTAAGGTTATCTGTCAGTCTCAAAGTATGTATAGCAGTGATTCAGGAATAACAACACATACCCCAGACCAAAAGCAATGTAACAGAATGTTCTACTGCAGGTGCAAGCACTCAAAGTCCAAGCTTATTTATATGTCTAGTTATAGAATCATATAATCATGGAATGGTTTGGCTTGGAAGGGGCCACTAAAGACCAAAAAAATCTTAATTCAACAACACAGAAATAAATTAAATAAACAAATATGTAAAAAACCCACAAAAATCAACACCAGAAGAAAAATGAATGTTTAATAATACATATGAGTTTCTGAAATCCATTTTGAAGTGAAAGAGCTGGGAAAGGGTTTATTTCTACAGCTTTGCAGTAGAAAATGACAACAGCTTGAAAACCTCAAGGATGTGAGAAGAACAATGCTTCATTTTATAAGCTATGTAAATGGAGGTAAATATTTAGAGTCATAGCTGTCAGTAGAGCAGTGGATAAATGCTTTCACCCTTTTGGTTTTAATATTTTTATGCTTTCAATTATATTCTGTAAGAATACAGTTTTGCCACTAAGAACTACGAAGAAAACCCACAAATTATATAAATAAGGGGTGGGTTTGGATTTGTAATACTAAGAAATAAATGCTAAGGAACAGCATTCAAACTCAAGTATTTCTTTACAATGCAAACTCTCTGCCCCAAAGGCCATGCACATATTAACAGCCATAATGCCGGTAGACTTGGTGTGATACTTGATAACTCAGACCGTGATTTCTTCCAAGCACACATAAAAGCCACTTATATGGCATGTTTCATTATGAAATGTCATAAAACAATCTTTGCCTACATCACCCTAAGACGGTGAATTTATTGAATCTAACTTGTTCTCATTTAGTGAACTGTGTCCACCAAAACAGGTTATGACTTATAACTTCAGAATTCGAAATAAATATATATTAAATAAATAATATCACCAGTTTGGACAGTAGACCATGTAGACATCTAGTCAGAGCTATGTTAGCTAGTATAAGATTTTATATATTATTCTTCCCTGCAACAGGTAATGAATTGTGGTAATACTAAATATGGCATATTGGTAAACAAATAAATACATTTTACCGAGAACTATTATTAAGGAGTGTGCATGCTTGGGAAAATCAATTTCATTATTATTTGAATGTCATAATGTCTTACAATATATATTTTTTCCTTGTACAGTGGTAAATGAAAGGTAAAAAATAAGTTTTTAATCTAGTCTATAATATCAATGTGCTTGCATTTGAATCACTGACTGTTTTTCTGTTGCAGAGACAAGAGCTCATTCATAGCCAGCTGGACAATCTTTTAAGCTATAATTCCACTGTGAGTAGTAAATCCTATATAAATGTTGTGCAAATTTTAGGGGGGCATGGGGAGGATTTTTTTCCAAGATAGGAAAATATATAAGGCATTTATTTTTTCAATTAAGCAATAAGTAACACACTTGTGATGACACAATTTATGTTTGAAATATCTGTAAAATAAACACAGTAATTAAAATGTAATAGCCATCATAGAGAATCCAATTTATTAAAAAATTTATAGCGGTACATTATTGCAGTCTGGTGTCCACCTGTCCTGAGCAGTTATGTAGCAGGAACCTTGCTGTGAGTTCTCTAAAATGCAATAAAATATTATTAGCACAGGGAATTCTGGACAGATGTCAAACTGGTCCAAGCCTCTGCGGATAAAGTGTTTCCTGTAGTACTGTGTGCACAGGCTGAAGCTCAGGTGAGGCATTTAAACCTAAGAGTTAAATAATGCAAACCCATGTGCCTCTGCTGCTGATGTGCTGGGAAGAACTTGCATTTCCTATGTATCAAAGTTGCTTCCAAAACAGGTACCCAAATGTCCACATATCTACTGAGGGCCCTAGTGCCCACTAGTCTCAATGATCTGAGACTTTATACCGACAAGCAGGGCACCCAGGTTTGAATGTCTTTCCTTCTAGGTTTTTGTCAAGGGTTAGGGCAGGGCTGGCCACTAGACAAATGACAGACACTTTCTATAAATCCTTCTCCCTTCCCCCAGGGGAAGAGAAAGGGAATAAAGGAGCGAGACTTATGGATTGGAAAAGAAAACTAAAACTGCTTTGCTCAAAATAATAACAATAAAATGAAATATATACAAAACAAATTTTGAACGCAACCCCCTTGATGGCAATTATGTCACTGTCACCACTGCTGTGGAGCAGACACTGGGGAAATTCCAGACTGGACTCAGTGGCAGTGGGGAACCAGATTTAGGAGCTGGATTCTGGAACTGGATTCAGGAATGCACAGATTGGGATCAAAGGCAGAACAGACAGTCCTTCTCAGACAATGGCCATTGAAGAAGAGAGCTTGACCCTCGTGATCCCTCAGCTTTATACCGAATATGACATATATAGGGTGGAACAACTTGCTGGCCAATTTAAGGTCACCTGTCCTGTCCACTTGTCCCCACAGGTGTGGCCTTTTACTTGCTCTCAGGGGATTGATCAGCAGTGAAATTACTAGTAGGATTGGTAAAGTGTCTTCTCCTTGTTCCATGTGTAACAACTCATTTTAATGAAAGTGACAGATTTGGTGTCAGAGCCATCACACTTGTGTTCTGGAAAATTTAAGGGAAATCTTCAGGGCAGTTCACAGGGGAAAATATATCTGAATTTAGTCTAATCGTTATTTCTGAGGGGCACAAAATCTTTATAAATCTAGCAGAGTTTCTTGGTCCAAGCACAACGTGTGGTAGGCTGTTCTTATATCTACTGACACACACACTCTGTTACACAGCTTTAAAGTTGTGCTCAGCTGGTAACTCATTTTTACACCAGAAGAACTTTTTTTTCAGAGTTCTTTGAAAATACCGTTAAAACCAGGAAAATCTCAAGATCTTTTCTGTCTTCTGTACATCTGTTGCCCATTCAGTATGATGCTTGGAATAGCATGGTTATCTTGACAAGAGATTGGGGATGTGTATTTTTACTTCCATTGACATTTGAATCATCAGCTTGGATATCAGAATGCCACAGTTGTTTTCCATCTGAGGTATTGCCTTTTCCTAAAATGTTGACCAAGGCAATTCTGTAAGCAAATATAACCTGCTTAGTATGACGAGTTATCCTATGTCCAGAATTTAGCACCATAGGTATACATGTATGTGTTCTTTGTTGGTTCTTTCCCTTACACAGCAGAAACCTCAGAGACACTTCTGCTGAGGACTCGGTAATGAAGAAGGGGTTTTTCCTTAATGATTGACAGTTTGTGGGTGTCATGATAATGGGATATTGTGCTCTAACATAACAGATATCTTTTGAAAATTCTCAAGAAAAAAACAGTTTGGTCACTGACTTGAAAAACAATTTTTAATACTTTTGGATCTCTGAACTTGAGATTTCCTAGATGTTTATATATGTTACTGCAGGAACAGTGCTGACCCTGTATGGGAACTGAGACGGAGTTATGTGAGGTACCTCACAATCTTCTAGAATGTGACAGTCCCAACCTTGATGAGGTTTAAAAAAAAAAAAAATTAAAAAGAAAATAAATAAAACAAAAATTAAAAAACTCAAGGCAGACGGAAATTAGAAAAGGAACCGATAAAGAGATGACATGAGGTTTACAGAGCAAGATAGGAAATCAGTGACAGTATCAGACCAAGAACCAAAATATCTTTTGTCTGTCCCAACAAATGCTTGTCCAGGTTATAATCCAACTGAGTAACTGCCAAGCATAGCTTATATTTAGCCTGTCTAACTGAAATGCCCATATTAGAAGCCTAAATAGTCTCACATCTCTTTAAAAACTCCAAGAAATAAATGCCTATACAATACTGGGATTTCAAGGTACCACCTGGTAATGGAAGTAGGAAGAATTTTTTGTACCAACAGGTACCCACCTCCCTGTTGCTTCCACATGGGATTTATAGATCACCTTTCTAAAAAAGTTCAGCCCTATCTGAATAGGCTGAAATATAATTATTCCATGCATTTTAAAATAAGCAAAGGACCCAAGGCATTTATAGAAAGAGGAGACATAAGTGTGACTGAATTGGGAAGGTCATGGAAACAAGACATGAAAGCTATAAATCTATTTTAAATGAAAATCTATTGAAACATTTATAACTAAGGCCAGAGTTGAAGAAACCTATACAAATATTATCATTTTGTGCAGCAACGGACACCCATAGGTGCTCTTCTGAAAAAACAGGAAGAGCATGCAGTCTAAGATTTACAGTGTTTTAGTCTATATAAATTACACTTTTGAAACTAGCTTTTTAATTTACTCTCCATTTACTTCTGTTGCAGGGTACACTGAATGTTTTTTCTAGTGAAACTTAGCCACATAGTACGAATATTAGTAAGCAGAATGTGAAATATAATGAAAATATGATTTAGTTATGCTTGGCTTCAATAGGCTAAAGAATATCAAACACTATCAACAGAGATTTTCCTTTTATGGTGGAATGTGATACCATTGTAAAAGAAGGCATGATGGGAAGAGTTTGAAGTTATGCTAAATTGGCTACAGCAGTTTAATTAGGGTTTGGACATAAAATGTTTTTTATTAACTCCATGGTTATTTTTAACAACTCCTTTAGACTTTATATTTGTGCAGTACACAGGTGTTTTACAAGCATGTGTTATTTACTAAAGCATGTTTATTGTCAAAACACAGTAGATTTATTGCCAAATAAATTGCTGTTTCAAATGGCAATAAGTAACAAATATGTTTTTACTGAACTTTATCAGTACTGTTTGGGCTGCTGAAAATTCCCTAAGGTGACTAGAGGTCTTCAAGAGGCCTCAGCTCATAGGAGTGATAATCCAGAGGTTTGTTCTTTCATCCATCTTAGCTTGCGTTGGACACAGGAGCTCACATGAAGAGTGCTTTTGAGTCTGAGTCTCCTATTTTGGAAGTTAGGGCTTCCTTAGATCAGACAACAGTGTTAAGTCATCATCACCCTTAGCTGTCCTAACTGATCCTGCGCTGAAAATCATCGTGGAGATAGTAGGTGTCTGAAAACTCAGTCTGCACTCAGCCATCAGAGCTCACAGTCAAACCACAAAAGATAGCTTCAGAAAAGGTGCTAACAGAGTACCAGAGTTGTGTCAAATACCTTCTGTGCTGCTGCCCATGCTATGATGCCAGTAATTTACAGCAGAAAATCAGCACATAGCAGTAGCCTGCCACCACCTTAACTGCCATTCATCTACTTAAGCCCTTGTTTAAATTCTGTGTGAAACTCATACATTTAACTTCGGTAGTGCAGTTTTATTGTAATGTTACTAGGCAAAATTAATAATATTGTGTTTACCCTCTTTTAAGGATCATTGTACTCAGACACATAGCTGCAGGCTCAGGAAGTTCTTGAGCCACAAAATATTGGAGGCTGGAAGAATAAATCAGAATGACAAAGTCATTGATTATGTTACTACATGTTTTGTCTGTTCTGAAATTCCTTCTGAGACATCTGGTTTTGGCCCTAGCAAAGGAGACAGGGTTGGTGGAGGTGGAGTCAGTGGGCTGTCTTGTCTTGGCTCATAAACCTCTCCTTTCTTTGACTCTGAGCAAAGACATGGTGACAGCACAGAGGTCAAGCGGTACTTGGCAACTACTGAAAAGTAGTGAAAAAAGAGGACCAGTTCCAACAAAGAACATAGCAAACAAAGGGAACCAAAACCACATAGTAGGAAAGTATTTCTCAGTCATATATCATAACGACATAGAGGGCAGGAGACCTACACGTATAAAGATTGACACCTGAAAGAATGGAGAGCACCTAAAAGTAAGGTGGGACTTGCCCTTTTTCTCCATTTATAATCAGTCTTTCTTGTCGTAAGGATGAGGGTCTGCATTATCTTGTAAGAGACTTTAATGTAACTATTCATTCTGCCACAGAAGATTGACTTAACTTCTGATGAAAAATGGCAAGAACTGAAACAGTACTGTAGCTCAGAAAAGCCACCTGGGAAAGCAAAAGACTAAACCAGCCATTTCAGGATGGTTTTATGTGAGAAGTAGAAGATAATTAGAGATTGAGAAAATTATTTGTGAACCACCACAGCTATAATGATAAAAACACCACAATAAAAACCAAAACACATTTCTTGACCAGTACTGTTTTATAGTGGAGAGCAGTGACAAGTGGCATTCCCCAGGAGATGGTACTGGGACCAGTGCCATTTAACATCTTTTCCAGTGACATTGATCACACCCTCAGCAACTTTGCAGAGAAGCTGTGCAGTGTGGTTGACATGCTGGAGGGAAGGGATGCCATCCAGAGGGACCTTAACAGGCTCGAGAACTGAACCTGTGTGAACCTAATGAAGTTCAACAAGGCCAAGTGGAAGGTCCTGCACTGCTGTCAGGGCAATCCCAAGCAAAATACAGATTGGGCAGAGTATGGCAGAGAGCAGTCCTGAGGAGAAAGACTTGGGGGTACTGGTTGACTAAAAGCTCAACATGAGCCAACAATGTGTAAGCGCAGCCCAGAAAGCCAACCGTATTCCGGGCTGCATCAAAAGGAGCATGACCAGCAAGAGATTCTTCCCTTCTACTCAGCTCTTGTGAGACCCCACTTGGAGTACTGTGTTTAACTCCAGGGCCCCTGACATGGACATGTTGGAGTGGGTCCAGAGGAGGGCCACAAAGATGATCAGAGGGCTGGAACACCTCCCCTGTGAAGAAAAGCTGAGAGAGCTGGGTTGTTCAGTTTGGAGAGGAGAAGGCTCCAGGAAGATCTTATAGTGACCTTCCATTACCTAAAGGAGGCCTACAAGAAAGCTGGGGAGGGACTTTTTAAAAGGGCATATAATGATAGGACAAGGGTTAACAGTTTTAAACTGGAAGAGGGTGCATTTGGATGTAGGGAAGAAGTTATTCTCTATGAGAGTGGTGAGGCACTGGAACAGGTTGCCGAGAGAGGTTGTGGATGCCTCATCCCTGGAAGTGTTCAAGGCCAGGCTGGATGGGGTTTTAAGCAACCTGATTTAGTAGAAGATGTCCCTGCCCATGGCAGGGGGGTGGTTGGAACTAAGTGATTTTTAATTTCCCTTTTAACCCAAACCATTTTATGATTTCATGCTTGCTATATGAATATGCACTCTCTATTAAGTTCCTAGATGAAACTAGTTTCCATGGTTTTAATTTCACTTGTATCAAGAACAAGGATTATATCCCACTATATAAGTACTAATCATTACCAAGGTCCCAGCTTAGTGAATTGTGTAATGTGCATGAACTCCTGGAATCATATAGCGATATTTCCATGACAACCACACATCAATCACAACACAGCTATGCAGAATGAGGAAATGGACCAAGGCTACACCTACTTTAAAATGCATTCTTCAAAATGTGAAGGGATGGCGGATATATTTCCCATCTTCAAGAGAGTCCTAGGTAATTATCTACTGACTGAGTCACTTCAGTCAAATTTCAGCAATTACAAGGCATGAAGCCATATCAAATTGTTTTAGACAAGTGTGCAAAGTATTGTGATAATGATGGCATCACTGATGGAAAATAGGAATCAATATGATAAGAGATGGGTGAAATTAAACACGCCAATAATCGTGCTGTCTAATAGCTCATACTCTGATCTTATATAAATGCTGTCCTAGAATTAAACATCCTATTGATTTGTTCATATTATAATATGATCTAAGAGAGGTTGTTTAATTCTTTCAAATGAAATCAGAGTTAATTATATTTGCCAGTCAGAGTGTCTGTTACAAAGTACCATAATAAAAAAATGCAGGTATCATTAACCTTACATGTTTGTTACTTATCTCTTTGCTCTAGTTTGAAGTCATAACATTGTCAGATCTCACAAGCTGTAGCTGCTCTTGTTTTCATAACAACTACAAAATGGCAGCTACAACTGTGTTTCCTAATTAAGGCATAAATCTTCCTCCCCCCTCCATGCCTGACACCTGTCTAGGACAACCATTTTCCTATTATCTTTTCCTATCTGAGGTGCTGCAAAGCACAAATAAGCTTCTTTTTCAACCCCTCCCTCCTTTACTCCTTTATTAAATGAAGCTGCGCTTCACACAGAAAGCTAAAGGCTGCACATTCTTCCCACTTACCTGCACCATTACATGCAGCTCATTCACAGAAAAAAATCTCCAATTGCTTCATATTCCTTTCCCTCTTAATGAGCATTTCCTAATGTTTTTCTTTCAACAGCACTATCTTCTGCATCAGGAAGTGCAGGCATTCACCTTTAACTCCCTGCTTTTGCAGCATCATTGCACTTAATCACATCCCAAAATGGCTTCCATCATCTGGGTCTTGCCATACCACAATCTTAAAGTGTCCAACTCTGGGCACAGAATCAAAACACTCTAACATACTTCACAGAAAGGGTAACAGAA
Source organism: Eurystomus gularis (assembly GCA_013400335.1). Classification (NCBI taxonomy): domain Eukaryota; kingdom Metazoa; phylum Chordata; class Aves; order Coraciiformes; family Coraciidae; genus Eurystomus; species Eurystomus gularis. Next base: position 115,036 of record VZZY01014202.1, on the reverse strand, counting down.
AGGCGTTAAACAATACAGTAACAAAAGCTGTTTCAAGGATTTATGAGTGCTACAGACAAACTCTTTCTCCAGTCAATTTTCCTAAAGTTTTGCTTGTCTCTTTACATGAAGGTGAAACATGGCCTGAAAACAGTCTGCAGTGTAACTGTGCTTAAATATTTTTATACATACACTGGAATGAAATGAGGTGCTTGCTTGTCCTCCAGCCTTGCTTTGTTCTGTCAGTAAAAATGGTCACAAATACATTAGATTCTACCGATTTATTTTTGTAGGAAACAAAAAGATCAAATTAAGTTACAATGCACTGAGCACAAATCTAATGTGTTACTGAGGTTGTTCCAATGAATAGGAAAATCGTGCAATTGAATGGATTGTATAGTGAAAAGCAGTCCACTTAAATGGAACCAATTCCCAAATCTCAAATGAAAAATATTGTATTATAATGTTTATTGTATTCAGTTTCATGGAGAACTTTGTCAGATATACATTGTAAAAAGCCCTAACATTCTGTGATTCTGTAATTTTATATGATAACATAACATAAATCAGTTAAATACAATTTGGACAAAGAAAACCAGAAGGATGTGCGATTTGTGTATCTTATGCACAGGGAGCTTTTCTTATTTTGATTTTCATGAAACTGAAAATCTTATAGAAGAGACAGACTTGAATGAATGAGAAAATAGTGGAATAATTCATCAGTGACTCAGATGAAGCTAAAACTTGGCAATAACTTGGGCTGCCCCTTTCCCTTCCTTTCCATACAGGAAAGCAGCCATGGAAGTGCCATCCTCGTGGGGTTGGCCCAATGGCTTCTCTTGGGCACATATTGCAACTATGGGGATATTTTAAATCTTTCAAAGGCAGGTGTTACATCAAGAAAATAGAATAAGAGTAAGTAAGACAAAGTAACATTTCACATGTGCTTCCCGATCCTTACTGGGTTAGGCCCACGAGCTTTATAAAGGTGAACAATAAAAGCTGGTGTTGTTAGTATCCATATCCTGTACAGCATTCTTTGAAGGAAGGTAAAACATTGGCAGTAATGGAAAATCAAAACAATACAATCTTGCCTCAGAATATTAAAAAATTTATTTTACTGGGCCATTTGAAATGTTTCATTGCATTAATAGTAAAAAAGAAAAAAGGTAATTTAAAAATTATTTCCTCTTGGTGTTCATTATTTTGTCACCAAAAAATTGCTGGTGACATTGGGGATATATTTGAATTGCATACCTCCATCGTACAGCTTGCAGCACTTTCTGGGGGGCCAAGTGTCTTCAGTTTGGAAGAAATTATTAAAATCTGTTCATCTGGTTCTGCATCAAAGAACTGTATAATTGCTTGGTTCTAGGGCTTTCTGCCATCTGAGGCTGAAATGGTAACCATCTGGTAAGAATTCCTCCACTGAGTAATTTTATTCTTATTCTGCAGAACAACAGAAATAAAGTATCTTTAAAAAACACACCCAACCTTCTTAGTTAAAAAATTATTTTTTGAATGAAGTTCTGAAACATGCATCTCTCAGTGGTTCTGCACTGGCTGATTGTACAGCAGAAAGAACAGTTAACTTACCATGAAATATTACTACTTTATGCTAATAATAACTCACAGGAAAAGATCAAATATTATTTGGTTTTTATTCCTTCATCAAGGTACTGGATTACGAAGTACTCCACAGATTAAATTAAAGAGAATTCCTGATATAGGGAGCATAGGATTTGAAGAATGGTCTTCTCTATAATATAGCTTCTGTAAAATGAATACTCACATTCTGCTATCTAATAAGGTCACATTGTCACATTGTCATTTAGGTTAAGGTTTAACTTAACTTGTGCCATCTCAAAGTTAGGTGTCTAGTCAAAACCTAGTCCTCTAGGTTTTTTCTGTAGTCAATACTAAGGTACACATCTGCCAAACATTTCACCTTAGGGTTCATGTTTAGGCTGGAAGAGGTGAATCAGATTGTGGAAGTATGTCTCTGTCTATCTGTCTACATGCTACAGAAATTCAACTCTGATGGCCTTCGGACCATTTATTTGTGCTTCAGATCTCTGTCTGTAAAAGGAAGTGCTTTATTTCTCCAACTCTTAATGTGCTTTCCCACTTTTACGGCTGATGAGGCCACATACAGGTCCATAATAGAGCTTAATTTTCAGACACTGATTTCCATTGCATCTAATAATGATGAAGGAAAGATTCCGTGATTAAAAACAATATTACAATGTATACACATACAGGAGCACTAATTCTATAATTTCTAGTTTCTGAAAAAATGTACGTTTTGGGTTTTGAATTTGTTGTTGGTTTTTTATTGATGCTTGGGGAATTGAAAGGAGGAAATAGTATCACTCTGTTGCCTAAAACATCTGCCTTAAATAACAACCACATAAGATAACTTTTCCTCTTGAAGACACTGAAGACCAAAGTGAGTGTACAACTTTACAGGTGAACAATTGAGGAACAGAGAGGGATGGATCAGTGAGTTAAAGCTTCAAAGGATATCTAGAGCAAGGATTGGAGTTGACTCTCAATTTGCAAATCACATTTTTGCATTCATCACAGCAACCTCTTTCTGCAGGGCTTCTCTTTGTCAATTCTACACACAACTGTCAACTCTATCTCCCCACATCTGAAGAAGCTAGCACTCTGCCATCACATCCCATGTATCAGGCTCTTAACATGTGACTTCATTCCCAGTTTCCCCAGTCCAAAATCTGTGGAAAAGACGAGAATATCGGATTCTTGGAGAAAGTGACTGCTAACGATCACATTTACAATATTTCAGAGGGAGGGCAGAATGTTGGAATTAGAGTTGGGAGATTGTGATAGAGTGAAACAGACGAGTTCCAAATTTTATTGTTCACCTTTATAAAGCTCATGGGCCCAACATGCAAGGATCAGGAAGAACATGTAAAATGTTGCCTTTTAACTTACTAGACATATCAAATATTTACACCGCTTCTCCCACAATTCCATCTTTTAGAAGCCTTAAGAACAGGTAGGCAGGAAGTATGCTGTAATGACAGCCTGCCTCGGACTTTTGAAGTAGAAGTTGGTTTCTTGTCCTCTGCTTGTACAGAACAGCACAAGAAGGCCTTTACTGTGAGTTTACCTCATTGATACTGTATTGTCTAAAGCATTATTTCAAAGATGGTTTTAGATTATATACATTTTTATATATATATGAAAATAGGAAAGCAGGAGCTTCAGTTTTCATTTGTCTTTTACCTATATCTGAGTCATTACTGATCCCATAGGAAGACCAACAGACCATATACTACTGTGGATCTTACTCCCAAGCCCAGCAGTATAGCAACAGTTCATAGAAGCCATTCATAACCTGACATTTTTACAATGCCTTTCTGTCATATCATTGTACCAACTTCTCTTTATTCTCCCTGGTGAAGACAAGCTATAAAAATGAGTTTTCTACCATATCAGTCTCTGAGCCATCATTAATTTCAACCAGAGCCTTGGTCAAGTGCCAAGACATTCTCACTCTTCCCCTTCTACTGCAAACAACAGAACATTCAAAGTTACAGAGCACCTCAGAGATAGGAGGTACCCACAGATGGCTAAGGGGACAGGATGCGTACCCTTTGGTTGCAGTGAGATGACAATCTTCTCATAGAGGCATGACAAAATGCTGGACTCTTATACAAAACAGTGTTCATGTATCAATTGAGGGACAGACAGATGGCCATGAGCATGTGTTTTCAATCCATAAATTTTATAACATTTGGAAAGTGTATTTTACTGGGGATTAGGGAACTGCTTTATCCTAAAGCTCCTCTTCTCAACAGAGCTCTCCTTACCAGCAAAGTCCAATACTCAATTCCTTCCCAGAGCCCTCTGAACAAACAGTCTTTTCTATCCTGCTGCTGTTTCAGGACTCCCAGCCTCTGTGAGTCAATGCCCAACTAAAGAGTTCACTCTCAGACAGCCCACTGAGTTGTGGTTAGCCTCAGGACTGGACACTTACCGGTGCAGCCTGCAGTCATCCGACCTCAGGCGAAGCATCCTCTGGGGACTGTAAAGTAAGCCACATACTTCTTTATTAATTCATTAATGTCCTTTACTGGCTCTCAGATCAGTGTGGTAACAATTACTGTGAGCATGAATGCTGTTTTATGGCAAAAAATAAAACTGGAGCTAAATTGAGTGTGACAGTGACCATAGAGAAGAATAACATTGCTAATGGAGCTCTTGCACTGCTCAGATTCCACAGAAAACACTGGGATTGTAAAACAAGACTCAGTTTGATTTTATACATAGCAACAACATCAAAACTGACAGAAACAAGGGCTGAGAGATAAAAACATACCAAATCCATGCTTGTGTCAGAAGAGTTCTGATTAATGAATTGAAGATGGGAGGTCTGGAGGAATATATTCAGTGCTAAGGTTAGTAGCAGCACTGTAACTTAGCCGAATATGCATTTCTCAGCTCCATTTTGTTTCTAGTGGGGGAGCTGCTTTTTTTCTTTGCTGTTTTTTAAATTGAGGAGACTTAATGCCAAAAGACGGTGCTTTTTGGAACAGTATTATCACAGCAAGCAGAATACTGAACGGTTGGCACTACATCATCATGCTCAGCCTTGCCACCTCCAGAGCATGGCATAAGGGACAATGGACCCAGGGGTACGAGGAGCCATCACTAGCAGGTGGTAGAGTACAGAACACCATTGTGACTTGTAAGAAGCAATCTCCCACAGCAATATGGCTGGCAACCAACCAAGAAGCTGTCGGAGGTGTTTGCAGTTAGTTAACAGAAGTCATGTTAGTATCCTGGTTTAAATGAAGCCTATTGCAATATGAAGATCTCTGTTATGGATATTTAAAACAGTAATTGTAGTATGCAGGTTCAAATCAAAGACCTGGTGTACTGGAAGATGGAAATGAGAGAAGCTAGAGTTGAGATTTGGTCTAAGCATGATGTACCATGCAAATACCCTCTTCACTTTTCAGATTTCAGAGAATACTGGAAACTTGCAATAACAATTGCTGGGATAATAACCAGGCAGTGTTTACACACAACATGGAACAAATTCTCCTTTCTTTTCAACAAAGATTTAAGTAGAATCCAGCAGCCATCAAACCAATCAAACTTGTTGAAGTTCAAATAGGTAAATAAAAATAGATAAATTAAAATATTAGTTTTCAATTCTCATTGAAATTTGAATATTGAGTTGTCAGCATCATAAAAAAAGAGATAAATTCTAACTTGAATACCATCCAGTCATCCATGAACTCTGTTAACACTGATAGTGCCTTTTTTGGGAAGGGCAATAGTCTCAAAGGTTCAAACTTGGAAGTATTTGCAAAATTCTGCTAGCAAAAATATTTTAGACCTTGAAATTCAAAGGAAAAAAATGAGAGAAATAAATGTAGTAATAATGGTTGTGCATGCATAAGCATATGTAGAAACTGTAATGCAGAACACTTGTACACTTCTACAGATTGTTTAGCTGAGATGAAAACTTCCCCAAGGGAGATTTCCAACCCTTAAGAAGTATCCACACCCTTCAGAAACATTCCCCTCAGAATATAGTCAGATTCAAAGTGAAATGCTGTAAAAATAGTGTGCCATAAACTGATGTAATTCATCACGCATATACACTCATTGGGAGCAAGTGGAGGCGTAAGTGAAGCTGGATGTATAAATGAGTTTTTCCAGGTTTTTTTCTTGCTTGCTTGCATGCTTACTTTTATTCAAACAATGGAAAGAGTGAACTGGAAGGAAGAGAGAATTCTGATAAACTCTCTTCTGGGAGACCTTACTATTTTTTACTTTTACTTTCTAGGTAGTTGAGCTTTTATCCCCTCCTACAACTGTCCAGGGTTTGGCTAGGACAGGGTAAATTTTCACCAGGAGCTGGGAGGGGGCCACAGCCAGGATAGACAACTGAACCAGTCAATGGGTTACTCAATACCATACTGACATCATGCCTGGCTCTGGCAGGTGGTCAAGATCAACTCAGGGGCAGTGCTATTCGGTCAATTCATTCTATATCACTCATTTTGTGTATTGTTTAATTACTGTTACTGTTGTTGTTTCTTCTCCTTTTGCATTGTTCCATTAAATTCTCCTTATCTCAGCCCACGAGGTTTTGCCTTTTTCTCCCTAATGTCATTTCCATTGGGGGTAGGGGGTGGCAGATGAGTGAGAGGCCACATGGTGCTCAGCTCCTGGCTGGGTCTGAACCACGACAACAACTGACAGGCTGCCACCCTCTAGAGCTGTGCCTCTTCGAAGTCATGATGCCTCCAGTCCTAGGCTGACTACCTCATGGGAAAATACATAGACAAGTAGCCTGAGAAGCTACTTCCCTGGGAGAACAAGAGCTGAGAGCACCCTGGCTTGAATGACAGGGCTGACACTGTCTTGCAGCAGTATCCCGTGATCCTCCACAACTAGCTAGAACTGGGGATAACACTTAAACAGTAGAAAGTTGTCTACCTTACTTAGAAATGTTTCCACCAATGTAGTTCCAAGAAGTACTTCAGGAACCAGTACTACATCTGTAAAAATGGTGCAGGGGCTGTTTCTGAGTATGCTTCCCCAGAAGTCTGTAAGAGTATTTCATTTATTTTACTGTACTTATTAATGCTGTCTGCTGGTGTCTTGGGCCAGGACCTCCACATGATTAAAGTTAGATAAGATTAAGCCAAGTCTCAAGATCTAAGTTTCAAAATCTACAGAAAGATCAGCTGTTGTATTTCCACAGCTCCCAACAAAGTTGTAGTACAGTGGACAAGACACAGCATTGTCTTTTCTTTAATATTCAGGAATGAAAATGCTGTGACATTTGTTATTCTGAGATAAGTTATATCTTAGGCATTTGATTCTTTATCTTATTGCATCTTGTTTGTGGAAAAAAGGACCTCCAAGGTGAGTCTGTTCTGACTAAATGAGATCAGTCCTCAAAGAAAGTTCACTGAGATGTAGATATTTTTTAGAAAATGACTGTTTTTAAGTTTGTTGACTCAGATAACTGGGTGTCACTTTACAGAAATCAGTGGAGCAGTTCTGATTTACAGCAGCTAAAAATCTATCTGGCTTTTAATTTTTCTGTTTATGTAGCTGTTACAATGTGATAATAATGTGTCCAGCTGGCCACAAAATTTTAATATTCCAATATTCTCTGCTAGGTCAGATATTAGAAAATATGTCTGTTTTACCTGTTAGGCTACGCTAGACTCTCGAAGATCTAGCAAATTTAAGAAGTGCCAAGAGGCTGAGGTACAAACACCAGTGTAATATTTCAACAGCAAATACCTGGGTGTTTCAGCAGAAGTCCTCATCGTGCATTCTTTGAACCATCTCAGACAAAAATCTAGGCCTTCTATATGGTCAACTGAAAATGACAAGCCTCTTGGGCAGGCAAGTTTTAGCACAGAAATGAGGAGTTCCATTTACAGCCAAGGTAGTTTAGATACCAGTACGGATAAATAGTGTTAGGTGATACAAATATTTCCTCAGTAGATTTAAATATTTGCACCAAATCTTATAATCAGTTTGAATCTGAAAGTTTAGAATTCCAAGTTTTATTTGGCACAGTATGAATAAAAGATTATATTCTGCTAATAGTAGCAATGCATGGTGTCTCCAGAAGAGGAAGGCAACAAACCACTTGGTATTTGTGACATCGGGGAATAAAATCTGAAGTGTAGTGCAAAAATTAGTAGTGTCAATTAAAATTTGGTGTTGTTGCAAAACACCCAAGAGTTTGTAACTGGCTATTAAAAACAGTCTGTTGTAGTACCTGGAAAGCTAGGTAATCCTGGAATAAATGGTCTAAGTGGAAATAACTGTGTGTGCAATATTCACTTGCATACTGAACAGAATGATTGCTGTTCAGATGCAGCAAAATGGCACCATATGCACGAGTCATTTGCAAAATTAACAACACAGCTGAATGAGAGCCACAAGGATGGAATATAATGAAATAATTAGGATGAAGGAGATGTGAGATCTGTCATCATTTACAAAAAAAAAATGACAAAAAAGCAAAAGCAGGTGCAATTTTTGGGATTGAGGAGATAAAGTAATGGAGATAATATTCCCATTATTTTTTTAGAAGTTAGGTCATTTTGTCTGCAAGTTAGAATATCAGGTTTTGGCATGATAAAATCAGAAGCAGGAATGTATTTGGGTAGATTTATGGAGAAACAGACGTTCAAGAGGCATGGGCTAATCTAGATCCTAACATGTAGATATGGAGTGTGAAGCAGAGACCTTTCCTAGGAGGGCACAGCTGCAGGGCTGTGCTTTACAGTGCAGAGGCCCCTACAAGCATTGGGTTGAATCTTGGTATAAATACTAAAACCAAAGCATTTACTTTCTAGATCCTTGTTCTCCAGAGCAAAAGTTGCAGTCTTGCATTTAAGTATGAAGTCTTGCCATATAATAACTGGGGATAAACAGGAGTAGTAAAAAGATGTCAGAAACAACCCACATGATCTTGTGGTTCCCTAAAGCTGGGATCCTCATAAGGGTATTTTTGTCAGACACTCAAACTGCCTTTTGCCTCATTTTAAAACTAAATATTTGTTTCCACAAGTGCTATTTAGATAGTTTAGCTCTACTATTTAGATACCTCAGCTGGGAGAAGCGCTTGCATCTGAAAGTCTCCAAAGAAGCATAAGCTGGGACCTCACCCGTCTCCGTAGGGACTGTGCTCACCTCCTGGTACATTTTGCACAGCGCCTGAGCAGCAAGCTCTTTAAAGCCAGCCTGTCTGACAGGAAGCAGGCTGAGCTGAAGATATCTCTGCACCCAGGAGGGATTCAGGGTGACATCCTTCTTAGTTGCTGTTTCAATGTTTCCCTAGGAAATGGGACAAAAGGGTTGTAGTTTTCTTCAGCCTGAAGAATTTGGATTCAAGCAACAGAAAAGTACCCTAATAGTACTACAGGCTACAGGGCTTATCTTTACATTCACTGCATTTGTTATTTATTGTCAAATGTGAAATACTTCCTAGACCAGGAATAGAAATATAGGACTCAAGGGATATAGGACCCAAAGACTGCCTTATATTCATCCCAGACAGTTTGAGTTAATCTAAATCTCCCACTTTTCATGTAAATGCTCCAATTTAACTACATCTATATTTACTGTAGTTATGTATATGTATTTATATACAATGTATGTTTATATATATGAATATAGTATACACAGACCCGCATATAAATAATATAAATATAAGGGCAGTTTCATCAGTGTCATCACCTCCTTTGACTTGGTATTCTTTCTCTATGTGACTGGGACTCATATGTGAGCAGGATTAAATTTAAGCACGCTGATTTTTGCATGGTCACATTCTTAAAAACGCTTCCAAATCTTGGATTTGTATTTCTTCAATTCATAACCAATTTCAATATATTGTTATATGTTAATATATGTTATTGTTTAGAGTGAGTCCTTAGAATCACATGAGTTTGCAAAGAAAAAATATGCACAGATTAGTTTCTGCAAGGAAAGTTGCACTGCTGCCACAAGATCCTGTCAAAATAAAGCCAAACCACTAGAAAGCACAGTGTACTAATCAGATTAGTCCAGTGTCAAGGTTTCTGTGTAGAACTATACATAAAATCAGAACACTGTGGTGCTAATGTGATAGTACTGCTGTTACAAGCAAACCTGTACTGCTGGTGTGATACAAATGCTTTATACAGCAAAGGGCAGCCAACACTGTCATGGCCTTAAAACGTGAAGGTTTCACTAATGTGTCCCTCATATCTGTAACCTTATCCTTTAAGGATTAACTTCCACTCACTAGAAGATATTTTCTATATATATCTGATTTTCCTCATTATTTGTTTTAATTAAGTTTACCTTAAAAATGAGAAAGTATTCCTGCTATATTCTTAATTATGAGAAGTGTTTATTTGATACTATGTCAGTAGGGAAACATTTCACTGTAACATAGATTTTGTCACTTTTACTAAAACTTTAAGTTTATACTGGCCAAGTACATTTTCTGCTTACATCTCTAAGTGTCAGGTACTCTGGACAATACTCCTATTTCTGGTCAGCTGATCAGAGAAACTGTGAACAGTTGGAGAGGTGAGCTTTGCTGAGACTTTCCATATTTCCACATTAATCACTGTAAAAATGATTGTAAAAAGAATTATAGAAACAATTTTCAATTTGCGTTTCTTGTACTCTAGCAATATTAATACCGAGAAGACTTTACTTGCAAATTACATTAAGTACAGAATTTATATTTGCATTGTAAAGTGCTGGAGATGTGCATCATCTTGCGCTCTCTATAGCGCCCAGCATAATGATACTCTCATTCTTGTTCACTGTTACACTACAAACCAAAAAAATCTCTATTATATTAACTTTCTTAGGGAAAAATATATTAGCACGTTAGCAAAACATAGTGTTTTGATTGTTTACCTTCTTTTCCTACTACAGAAGACCCACAACCAGCCCCAATTTCCAAATGGATTTACATGTTTCTTCTTCCTTGCTAATTTACTAATCCACAACTTGTTATTTGATTGCACAATGTTTGAAGAACAAGATTGAAGACTCTTGCTAAAATAGCTGTACAAAAATAAACCATCATTGCATCATATCCTTCATATTAATTGCTCCCAACCTGTCCCTCACAAACCACACATACCTCTGACACTGGAGGTGGCCCTTCATTTTGCTTTCCACTACATTCTATTTCCAAGTGGACTAAGAAAACAGAAGATTTTCGTTTTTTCAAGAAACTGCTTCCTGGGAATGGTGATGGTCCCTTGGTAAGCAGAAGTCTGTTGAACAGTTATAGCAATGTGCTGGAACAGAAACGAGGATGTATCTGGGATCTAGAGATGAAGGCATATTTGGGATCTGAACTTAAATTTCCATTTTATCAGACTGCTGAGCTTCCTCTGCATTGCCCTTCAAATATACTGTCATGGACCCACTACATGGCAGAAAATATTTAAAGAAATAGTTCAAAGGATTCTTTAGATTTATGTTTAACAGTCTGCTGTATTAATAGCATGATTTACTTTCATTCAAGTGGGCTAAATGACATCATTATTATACTATGGGAGAAAGAAGTAGGTTTAAGTTGGAAATAATGTTGTTCAGCCATATTTATGAAAGTATTAATATTACATCAGGGAAAAAAATTGAGCTGAAATCCTGAAAAATGTGTTTTTTATTATAAACTTCCATAAACCATTGACACTGAGCAGCTTTAGCGTTTGGCACAAGAGTTTTCTCTCTGAAATCCTGTTTATGGCAAAAGAACAAAAACATCATGTACCATATTTTCTTCTTCTTCTCAGATTACTTTAGTATTGACTGATATATTTATGGTCTATGGCTGCCTATATGTGCAGATGAATGTGTAAATAACTACAGAGAAAATGGATTAATTCAGTATTTTAATCAGATATATCTGTTGATGTCTGAGAAAAATCCATACATTTTGAAAGTACAAAAGTTACTGTACTTGTCTTTTGTTTAGTCTTTTTGGAAACAAAAACAAAATTGAAAGAAAAGAGGAATGTTCTTAGCAGTAACCTGTCTAACGTGCATTTTATTTCATTAAGAGTGAATAATATAGTATGTCTAGTTATCAATACAGTAATGGCATAGTTATATATGTTGATGAAATACAGAAGCAAAAATAATTTACTTTTCAATATCAAATTTTCTAAATATAGCTGGTATTAGAGATAGGTTTATGGTACATATTAAGGTGTTTTGACCATATCTCTAAAGTGGAGGTGTGTTTAAAATGCTTGAAATAGCAACATTACTGTTCTCTTAGGAATAGAAATCAAGATTTTGTAAGAAGTTTGGAAAAAATAGAGCTTCAGTAATGCAAGAGTAAAATAGATTACTCTTTTCAGGGCAAATCTTGGAGAATAAATATAAAATATTTTTAAATTGGAACACTATAAAACTAAGTATCAAAAATAACTCAGCAGAAAAAGAAAACCTGTGATGGCATCTCTCTAGTACTGCACACTTTGAAATTGCTTAAATGATACTTTATTATTATTAAAAGCAGTTTGAAGGTTTAGAATTGAGGGTTAATAATATAATTTAAATAAACATAATTTTATACTAAAATAATTTTGCTATGCTTTCTAACTTAAAATCTTCTCATTATTTTGTTAAAATCTATTGCCCTTATGTTACTAGGTTTTCTATATCAAGCCTTAGCAAAAAAAAAAAAAAGGCAAAACTAAGAGAAAATATGGAAAGGAAATATAATTTAAGGAATATATTCTTTTTTAAAAATACATCTTCAAATCAGCCAGCTTTCATGTCCTGATAATTAATAGAAGGATTACCTAGAAATACAAAATTAGGTGATTTGGTTGCAGTTGATGGTCCTGAAAACTATATCCTCCTCTCCGTTCCAGAAACATATGTGTACACACCAAGTATATACATGTGTTCTGTGACTTCGGTTTGGAAATGGCTGTTGTCTCTGAAGTGAATGTGTCAGCCTGTTTGAGAAGATGCCTATGACTTCCTAACTCTTTGCCATAAAGGGTCCTTGTACAGCTGTACTGGGCTTTACGATGCTTTACCTTTCAGTGCGTTGTCATTCTTCCTCAGAACTTCTTCTTTGCCTTAGCTTTTTACATTTTCCTACAGTGGAAATATTTATTCATGTCTGGTTGAAATGGTATCTGATACAAGTAGACAATACTTCTGGAGACAGTTTCTGAATATATTTCCGTTAGAGATATTATTGTCTAATTAAGAGAGGTACCACCTGGTGACTGAAGATCTTAGGTTTCATTTGTTTCTAAGGCTTTTGCTTTCCTGTTAAGTGAAAACTATCTATAAAGTCAATAAACTCATCAGCCTTCACGTTACTATTACAATGGACTGGAATACAGGAGTTCTGGGAATCAAATTTAAAAGGAAATTTGAAAGACAAAAATGTTCGCCATTTTCTGTCTGGCAGTTTCATGGAATCCTGAACTGTCATTTGTAGTACCTGTGACATATTTTGTGGGAAAAAAAAAAAAAGGAAAAAGAAAATAATTGATATTTCTGTAGAAGATAATATCTTGGTATACACAGTAAATGATTCACAGTTCAAAAGAATTTCTGCAACATTTTATATACAGGGAAAGGTGAAATGTGGTCTTCTCACTGCAGCATTTATTAAGGTTATTAATGGAGTAAACAAGAACACACAAAAGAAATTCAATTTCTGTACAAAGACACATTATACCCACACTACGTTATTAAAATTATGCTAATGGCATCAGTCATTGAAGTGTCTGTCATGCCAGAAGAGACTGAGAAATCAGGGGCTGTTTACCCCTGACATGAGAAGGCTCAGGGGAACCTTATCCATGGGCATAAATACCTGATGGCAGGAGCAAAGAAGAGAGACAAGAACTCTTCTCGGTGATGCTCAGTTACAGAATGTCCTGTTTTCACTGGGACAGAATCATAGGCCTGCCATGGCATGCAGGCTGTTAGCGGTTTGGCGTCAGCCAGGGCAACTGGCTGGAATTGGCTCACAGGTGTATCTCATACCATGAATGTCATACTCTGTATAAAGGACAAAGTTTGCTGAGGACACAGGGTCTTCTCTTGGGGCTCCTAGTTCGTGGATTGTCTTCCTCTTTATTTTGGCTGCTATATATAAGCTGGGCTGATTAGAATTTTGTCTACTTTATACTGGAATTAATATTAGTTTTGCTGTTTTATTGAATCTATTTTCCTCTAAATCTGAGTCTCCTCTCCTTTTTCTGATCGCCCTTCTTGGCTGGGGATGGATCATTAGGTGATAGAGCAACTACTATATTTTAGCCTTGAATACAGGCTAAATGTAGGCACAGGACAAGAGTTAATGGGCAAAAATTGAAATACAGGAAATTCCATTAAAAAATTAGAAAAAGCTTTTGTGATGTGAGAGTGGTCAAATGCTGGAGCAGGTTGCTGAGGAAGGTTCTGGAGTCTCCATCCTTGAAGATATTAAAAATCTGCCTGGACACTGTCCTGAGGAACTGGCTCTCTCTGACCCTATTCAGAGCAGGGCTGGGCTGGCTGAGTTCCAGAGGTGCCTGCCAGCCTCAGCCATGCTACGGTTCCTTTTGTTTGTACTGGAGGAGAGGTCTCATTGTGTATTAAAGTTAAGCTAAGATTATCTGTAGTTAGATTTGCATAAGAAAAATCTTTCAGATTAGACTTTGAATTAATACTTATTGTTGATATAAATGTTGCGTGGTGCCCCTGTTTGTTATATTTCTGATTGGTGCTTGACATATATCTCACAGTTCTTGTTTTATATTTCTATTGGTAGCAATAAGAAAAGTAGTTATTACTCATACGTGAAGAAAACTTTTCTAAATCACAAACTTGTTTGGTGTAAATTTAATAAGCTTTTACTTGATGTGAATGAAAGATGAACATTAGCATCCTTCCTAAGAAAACAAGCTTTCTAAGAAAACAAGATAATTAGACTGAGAAATCAGTACCTGTTAGAATTATTGGGAAAGATTCACTTAATGTTTATAAAACTGTTATTTAATGAAAAAGTATAGGTTTTTTGAAAAAACTGTGTAAGATGGGAAGATGAACAGAATTGGGCTTGTAGTATGTTTAGTAGGTTCCTCCTAAAAACCCCATCCAGTTTAAAAAATAATTTATCAGGCATGAATCATATGCATATCTTATATACAAAATGTCAGAAGGGATTTTCATGTTCTGAGGGCTTGTTTCCATAGTCAGATTAAAGTTTAATGTATAAAAGAGGTTATATAGTTTTTGGCTAGTTCCCTGACAATGTATTCATTTTAGATGCATTAGGAGAGTGTTACAGAAGGATATTTTAAGCTAATAGATTTAGCAGATAACAAAAACCCTACTGGTAGTTCATACTATCATACAGGAAGTGCAGACCAAGCCGAATACATTCTAAAAGATTATAAATTTATGCTTAGAAAAAGAAATTATATGTTTGTCTTTTGATGAAGAGGAGAATTTTCAGTTCAGACTGAAAGATTTGTTGAATCTGCTTTAACTCACGAGATCAGGCTCCCCTCGGCATAAAATTCCAGCAGTCCATCACCATAGTTTTAACTCCTTAAAAAAAAATAGTGAGAAGTTCTAGTAAGCATATCTTTGTCGGTCCTAAATTCTACACTGATTTTTGTGTAAAGGGGATTTCTTATGAAAGCAATATCAGTAAAGGTTGCAAGTACAAACAAGCATCTGCTTTCAGGCTGCTTGTGATGAGCCCACAGTCACATTTTGAAGGAGTTAAAGCTGATGGGAAGTCAGAGCTGCTGTTTAAAGTGCCAGTTTTACAATTTCTAGTTAAGAAGAGGTTTCTACATGAGCTTGAGGTACACCTCATTGCAGCTGTTGTTCTTATATTACTCAAATGATCCATGCAAGTCTTTTTCACATCATGCTGTCCAGACCCAGAAAAGTGCTGTGTATACTGGCCTTTTTATTATCAGACATAATAATAATAATCACTGACTTTGGACAACTGCAAAGAATGTGCCATGGGCAAGTTTCTTCCCCTATGTTACGACTTTAAGGTAGAGCCTTTCAGAAAAGAAAATGAGATTTCAGTACTATAAGGTATTTTGAACAGTTGTGGAAAAGCTCCTGTTAGAGCAATACACAACTGTGGAGTATTCCCTTCCCATTTTGGGGGCAATTTAAAAATGTGCAGGAAATATAGAACTGCACTGAGTTCCTCCATTCTGGTGATCATCTACAAAGAAGTGCTAGAAAGGAAGAGATCCCCACATAAGTATATGTAGTATATGATGGTTTCTCCACATTCTTTGGTGCAAATTGTACTGGTGTTGGTCACTAAATGCAATAGCAGAAGACACATACATCATGACTGATCTCATTTATTGGCAGATGTGATCTCACATTTGAATTTACATTCTTACTGCTGTTCCTGTTGTCAACTGAGTATCCATCACCCTGCCTTGACTAATGTTTTCTTTAATTTTAGCTAATGTGCGTCACAGCTTGCATATTGAGTTATATGCTGGCTTGCTCTTGTGAGAGTCAGCACTGCTGTTATCCTGTCAACACCAGGTTTCAGAAGGAATTCCTTGGTGTGGCTGCCTTCAGTGCAGTGCCCCTCAAATTTGCAGTTCATCCCTGCAGAGGGTTGTCGTGCTGGTTCAATGTCTGTGTTTAAAGCAAGACTTTGATTTCTGTTGTTTTCATAATGCCTTCCACTTATTGAATTACTGTTTTCTTTAGGGACTGCCTTGGAAGGCTGTTTGAAAAGATATGTTTAATAAACATTTATATATATAGGAAGAGGAGCAGACAGAGAGGCAGAGATCCTATAAACGTATGTAAACTAATTTTTGTATTTTTTTTGTCCTACAATACCTTTGAAGATATTTCAACAGAAGAGATTTAGTGAACTACTGTTCCATGCCATAGATTTAAAACAAACAGGAAACAAACATTTTAGGAAAAGTACTACTATCTTTTTAAATAATATTACCGTACATTTGGTCTTGACTTAGCCATATTGAGTGAAAATACTCTCATTGTTCTAAATGAGCATTTACAGTATATTTTGGACCCGTTACAAGAACTGCTAAAGTGAAGTATTGAGATGACCTGAAAGATTTTCAAGTTTTACTACTCTTGAGTAACCTGACTATCTCATGCAAGTGCCACTGCAGCCTTCATGCCAGTCCACACCACACTATCAAGTTTTTTCCGCTTCCTCATCTAATCAAGTTTTCAGCACCCGTACCAAAGCCAAACTGCCATGATGAGAGTCTCAAGGTTGGAGAAAGAGGGAGTGAAAATATTTTGGCAGAGAGGTGGTAAGATAGATCTTTGTTAGGAATATAGCAAAAAAGTAGGTCATATAGAGGAGACTTGCACAAATTCTTCCATCGTAACAACCAAACTGTGATACAACCGGTAGGTTTGGGTAAGTGAGAGGAGGCTTTGGCTGAACATTTATCTAATAGGTTAAATGTAAATAGAGTCCAACAGAGAATTATATTTTCCAGACTAATCTGAATTACTGCTGGGACTTAAACTGTGAGTGTTCCCTTCTTGTATTAAAGAAAATGAGTAGGAGAAATATAATCTAATCACTTGCTGGTATTTCATAGAGGTGGGAGTAGGAAGAGGCTTTAGGTTTCTTCAGCTCTTTATTCTACTTTATTTTTCTTCTGAACATGATTCTCCCTTCTCAGGAAGACTGCTGTTTCAGATGCAGTCTTACTGAACCTCTGCCCAGTGCTTAAACCAAGCTGAATCTGAGCCTTTTCCAGGAAGACTGGGAGGAGATGTGAAAATTGCTGAGAACTAAGAATCAAAAAATAAATGTGGTGTATCTGCACTGCTGCTTTCACTTGGGATCTGAACTCAGGTCAGATGGGCCATCCTTACCACAATTCCTGAGAGGACTCAGCTGAGAAAAGTTCATTCATAGGCTGTCAAAGGAGACACAGGCATTTTATAAGTGACCTTGATGCCAGATTTGTAGTTCTCTCACTCTGTTGGTCCTTCAGGGCAAGATTTGGAAGGAACACCTGGTATGGCAGGGAAGGAGGAAGAGAACTGGCCAGCCCCCTTTCTGCCCCGTAGTGGGACCATGGAAACTGAATGCCTTACTGGAGTAAGGCTGGCATTTCTTAAAAGGATTGTGTGATTAGCTAAAACAGAACAAAACCAGTACCTGATGCATCTTTCAAATGCACAAGAAGAGTTAGGAGAGACATGAGGATTCATAAGTATCACATTTGTCAGGGAATAAATTCAGCTAGACCAGACTAATGAAATGGGTGTTAAAGCATTTCACTGTTCAAAGGCACAGCATGGCCTGTAAGCATCAACTGATTTTGCACAATACCAGCTTGTGAAATTGCAATATTAGTATACTTTTCTGTTTACTGTTTTAGTCTGTAGATATTTTAGCTTAGATTTATACAATAGCTACATTAGGCTAAATTGTGTCCTTTTTGGTTTTGATCTTCACATAATTTTCTACTATTAGCAAATATTTTCTATGACTGACAAATCCAATGTGATCAAGAAAGAGCACTTCTAACCAACCTTGTAAACTGTATTTATATTGTATTTCATTTACGATGTCCCAATGAATACAGGAGGGTTGAAGAGAGACACACTGTGGCATGATTTGACCTGTGCAATAATGTGAAACACCCTCTTTTTTAAGTGCCTTGGTGTATATATAGTGTTGAAATTTTTCCATCCCTCCTCATTCTCTAATACTGTTACTGCTTGTTTGTGATAGCAGAGAGATCTCTCCCTGGGTGCAGATAAGCCACATGGGCTCTCTCTCAAGCGACAAAGGAATAGTGAAATGTAGAGGAGAGGGTGTAGGGATGTGAGTTTTTTGTAGGTGTCATTCCACTATAATTAATGTGATAAAGTAAACACACAGGTGTTAGCTGGATCTTTCACACAGGGAAGGATGTGAGTTCTCATTCTGCTCTGCTTTTAGAAACACTTTCCAAATCTCTCTAACACAATGATCTTTTTTGTGCTCTTTCCTCATTTCTGAGTTGGATAAATCAAATTTAATTGCAGCTGAAATAATTTTTATAGACATAGAGTTCCTATGAACAAAGGTTGTGCAATTCGAGGTTGAAGAAACTTATCTAGACCATGGATTAATGAGTCAGATATTAGCCAGAATGTTTTATAAAACACTCCTGCTCTCCATAACTAACTAATGAACTTAAAGATAGCATTAAAATGTTTCAGTGTAGCCGTTCTCTCCCCCCTCCCCACTTGTTATCTTTTTAATGCCTTCCTATTCCTCAGCTAAATTTATGAATTACAAGAAAGTGTCATTCATTTGTACAATTTGATTAATGCAGAAAGACACCATTTTTCTTTTCTTGCTCATATGCCTTAGTGTGGATGAGTCACACTTAAATCTGTTTAGTGTTTCAGTAAAGATAGTACTTATCCACAATTCTAGTTAATACAGACAATTAAATATGGTCTTGCTGATTTCAGCATTGTTTTCTAAGTCTAGTTTAAAAAGTTTTCTTCTTCAGAAAGGAGATTCATGCCTGTAAAGAGACAGAACACAATCTCTCCTGATCCCTTTCTATTTTCTCCTCTGCCCACTTCTGCAAAGAGGAATCTGCAGGCATCTGGCAGAATTTCTTTACATTGCTACACTGAATCTACTTACATCTGCTTCTGCAGATTATAGCAAGTAAATAATTAGAACTCAGAATAAATTAACCTCAACTATATTAGCTCCTACCTCTCATTGATCTCAGTATCTAGGGCAAAGTTATTAGAACTAGAGAGCTAATTACTAATGTATTCAAGAATAAAACCTCACACCCCTAGGTTTCAGTTTTGACTTTGAAATTAAGGTAAGTTTATACTTTTAATTTAAATTTCCTTCTTGACTGTAAATTATCAAATGATGGAACAGTAGTGTTAGATCTTATTTTTAACTACAAAAGGTTTATGATATCAGCAACTCAGTGGAAACAATTGGATTTGGGACACTTAACACAAAAATGGGTTAAACCAAATGAAAACTAGCGGTAATGCCAATTACTTATCTCTCAACCTATGACCATGAAAGTGAAAATGCTGCCAAAATAAGGAGCAGTACCTTAGCACTAGGTATTGGGGAATAACCAAGTATGCTTTTAGGGTTAACCTAAGCTGTGGCTGGTTTATATAACATACAGTAACAATGCTTATTATAGAAATAATGATTTATTTTTATAATTTTAGGTGGCTTTTCACTGTGTGCAAATCAGTTTTCTATCCAAATGAGCACTGTTCAAGCCTACATAGGTTTTTTAAGGTGACTTTTCAAATTAAGCAGTTGCCTACTCAGTGTAATTTCTTGGTAAATTCAATACTTACAAGTAGTTCTCTGTCCCATGAACGGCTGACAGCTAAATTTGTTTTCCACAATTACTTCAAGAGTGTTCTTAATTCTGTCTCTGATTTTAATATATATTGTCCGCATATTGTTAATATACAGCTTCTTAATAAAGACACATCACTATTTCTATTTGCATCTACATGTTTTGTTTGTTTGTTTGTAGGTATCTGTGGACAATTTGCTCCCTTCAGCTGAATCAACTATTGATCCCTGCTTTGGAGCTTATGCTGTCCAAGAGGGGCTTGTAATTTTATCCATAATGGGTAAAAGAGAATGAAGAAAGGGTTATGTTTCTCATTTTACACGTATCAGGGGCTGGATGGAAGCACAAGTTGTACAGCATGTAGACAGTATTCCTTATATCTGTACATTCACACATATGGTACTATTCAAACCCTATTCATGATGAAGACTGTTTCAAATTTTATTGAACTTCTAAATGAGTTCTCCTCTACCTCTAGATGGTATTGAAATCTATATCAGAACCAGACCAAGCTTCCTTCTTTCCCAAATCTAACTTGCTTCAGAAGACATAGCCAAGAATGCTTTCTTCCAAAATGAAAATATGTTCATCCTACAAGGATGGATTTCATTTTGTTTTCACTTCATGGTCCTATTCCACTTTGAGCTAAGTGTTTTTTCCCTGATTCACTACTAATGAGACTCTTAATTTCATATGCAATTTAAACAGTATTTATCTCTTCAATGCCTATATATGGAGACCTACTATCCTATACAGACCACGAAGATACTATTTGGAAAGACATTTTGCAGAAGAAATCCCTTACCTATGAAATGGTCTGTTTCCAAGCTACATATGTGTAAACTGAGGCAGCAAGAACTATGTCTTTGGGGAGTCTTGTGTGAGCTGCACAGGCAATAAACAGAGCATCCGTATACCACTGTATATTTTAGGAGGTGCATATGTCCTGCTTGCTCTTCACAGATCTTGTCCTCCCATCTCAGAGAAGATATAAGAACAGGAGTAGGATCAGATAAGGGTGCCTGGAAGTGTAGAAAATATTCCATACAAAGCAGAGTTTATACAGACTAGGACTTACCAAGCTGTAAAAGAGAAGACTGAGGGGCTCTATCTAAAGCCTGTAAAACAGATGAGTAGAATTGATTGATTCTGTCTTTTCTAGTACAGGGTCAAATGAAACCAGCAGTTAAGCTAAAACTTAACAAAAGCAGACATTTTATATATCAACCAGTCAAGCTATAGAACTAATCACAGAGTCCACTAGTAACCGAGTCACATACAGCAGGGGAGACATACATAGAGTGGTATTGGTGTTGATTCCAACTTGTTACATTCTTGATGGACTGACACTGTTCCTGTGGAGATATCTGCCTGCACCAGGAAATCAGCACATATTTAACATAATTGGCTGATACTGGGAATTTGGCTTACATAGTTTCTGCCCATGTGCTGTCTGGCTTTGGTAGTGCTATTTAGTTCCTGAGAGCTCTGGATGCTAAAGAATAAAATCAAGTAAAAAAAAAAAAAATTAAAAAAAAAAAAAAAATTTCGTTCTGCCACTGCCAATTATTTAATTTGATTAATATATTGTGCAAAATTAAAACCTTGTCATAAAATGATTGCTTAACCTTGTATACCAGCAAGTAAATACTAATGTTACAGTACTTATGTCCAATTTTTAATAACGGTGTTCCTTTTAATACTTTCATTCGTCTTCTGGCACTGCTTTATCCAACACGTCTGAGTCACTCCTTCTGTGTGGATGTAAGAGAATCTCTCTTGCTGACTGACATGTGATCTTCCTTCCTTACTGATGAGATAAACCCCTCCCTGGAAAGCAATATGGATGAAGGTGAAACTAATCTTTTGGTTTTCTACTGGAACTCTCTCCTTTACTAATGAAATTTCCCACTAGATCTTCCAGTTAAATTAAAGATAAGAATTTGCATATGCAGTGGTAAATGGAAACCACTGGAGCAGATTTTTTGTTACATTTATGTAAATTGCCATTAGTAACTTTAATAACTAACATTCCCAACTTTGAGAAAAATGTACCAATAACACAAGAACATCTTTTTGCCTCTGGCTCTCAATTTTAAGTGTTGTAACAAGCTATTGTCTAATTATAGCAAGCAAGACATGCTGTTAACTTTTTCACATCACTAAGTGGCTTTACTGGTATGCTGAAACCATATTTTGAAATTGTAGGTACAATTGTAATTTTTTTTTGTTTTGCCCGTTAAAGGCTCTTCTAACTATTGCAGTGATAAGACAAAATGTTTCAAGATGTTAGGATGAAGTTTGGACTTGATGATCCTGGAGATCCTTTCCAAGCATAATGATTCAATGATTCTAAGTTGTTTGGACTCACTTGGCTTTCCATGAGGAGCTATTTCTTATGAAAATGAGAGAAGATGCAGAAGTTTCTCTGTTCATATTACACCACCATCAAACGAAAAATAATTTCAAAATCCTTCCTGAATGAAGCTTTCTGATGAGCTTTACCAAAACTACATGGGAACAATGGATGAGAAATTATATGTTGGTCTACATAGATCTATGGCAACTATGAAAACCTTGTCTAGTATCTATATAGAGCTGAAATACTATCATTAGCACACAGTATTTAAACAATGCTACGTATCTCATTTTAGTACTTATCACTGGCATAAATTTGAGTTACTTAAGGCATGTGGTGACCAAGCTATCAGTTTTGCTTTCCTCCTACTTCAGGACCTGTTTTTTTCTCATTGAAAGTTTGATTTCCTTTGTACCTGTCATACAGAAGCTAGAGCACTTTCCTAGGACCTTTCTCTTCCAGCCTGCAGTTGTAGTTGCCACCCTGTATGTACATAGAAGTATTTTACTGTACTTTTTTTGAAGTATACTTACAACACAAGGTAGGGTTTGGTTCAAAATGAAGATGTGTTATAATTTTTATTTTCTATACTATTTAACACCTTTAGTTGATGCTGTCAATAGCTCTAGTGGAGAGTAATGCTAATACTTTGCACTGCAACATTCTGAGCTCATTTTTAAGTTTTAGGGTGTTTTCCAACTTGTAATGGTGTATTGCAAAGAAAAACAATGCAATAAAAATAGATAGTTATTGTAGCCAGCATCAACAAGTAAGTTTCCAATTTTTCTGGACCTAAGTGTCTATTTAATTTTATCCTTGCCAGATGAATTGGTCTTTCATTCTCCAGATTCTGAGAAATGTAAAGATCTACATGAGAATGAGGTCATTGTGATAATGTACAATACCAGTAGAGCTGGCCTAATGTGAGAAAAGTCTGAGCATATGAAGAAAATGTAGGACAAGTCCAGGACTGAAAGTCTCAGTGAGAAAACATTTTCATTAGCAATACAAATATAGTCTCGCTGTCTACTAGCTGTTTCTCCATTGAAAAATCAGGCCAATATCTAATTTTAGTGATAACAGAACATCTTCAGCTGCTGTAAATCTGTTTGTAAATCCAATCATTAAAACTAGATAAGGATTTAGTTGCATACCCTGTTCTCCTCAGATGCTCAGAAATTAAATGTCTGTAATAATCATCACCTCTTGCACTTCAGAATTTGGGGGAATTTAGTGCTCAAGAAAGCAGAGTGAAATACCAGCTCCGGTTGATATTTAGGGCTGGTGAATGTGTCTTTACCTCTGTGCCTCTCCAACTCTGACTTCTATTGACATAATAGTGAAAAATAAATGCTAGCAAATTAAAAGGTGAGTCTGAAATGTTGGCAATAGTTAAAGATGATGATGCCATTGCATATTATGGTATAATTTAATGCTTCTTTGGATGTCTTTGGTAAAAAGATAAGCTAAATAGACTTTTCACTTTCAGCTATATATAAAAAGTTTACTGTCCAAAGCAGTTCATAAGCTGAATTCTCCCACAGTGGTTGTCTCAGACATTGCTGACTATTATATCCCTCCACCTGAGAAGGGCAATTCACTTGCTCCTAAGTGGCTTCTGGGATGTTCGGGATTCCATAGTAAAAATCAGTTGTTCTGAATAAGGCATTACCAAATAAAGATCTGTTTTCAGAAAGAGCATACCAAAACATTAGGCAGTAAACCAGTAGGTACTATTAACAGTAGTCAGACTAATTTGGGAAAAATCTGATTAAACACATATCTGTAGTTATGAATTCAGAGTGAAAGCAATGCAGCAATGTAAGCTATGTAATATAATTTGTTAAGATCCTCTGAAAACCAGACAGGTAGACCCACTGATGACCATAATGAGAATACAGGAGATTTATTTTTATTGTCAAGAAGTTAGTCAAAATTACCAGGGCAAGTGAGGGTTTCAGAGGTTGTAGACATAAAACTTTTGCAAAAGAAAGTATTTAGACATCACTCCAAACTGCTCAGGAAAGCCAAGAGGGTTA
This sequence comes from Eurystomus gularis, assembly GCA_013400335.1. Taxonomy (NCBI): domain Eukaryota; kingdom Metazoa; phylum Chordata; class Aves; order Coraciiformes; family Coraciidae; genus Eurystomus; species Eurystomus gularis. Next base: position 90,764 of record VZZY01014202.1, on the reverse strand, counting down.
ATATGCTTTTTTGACTGCTACTAATGCAAATATAATATTTTCTGATTACATGTGTCTGTAGGAATTTTGAATATTTCTATCCCATGACATTATCAAGAAGATGAATAGAGAAATGGCCACAAGAGCAGCTCCTTATAGCAAGAATTATAGACCAAGCAGAAGGGAAGATGTTTTATGCAGGTGAAAGTTAATTCTAAAAAATGTAAGTCACCTGTCTGGAAATGAGGGTGATGATTTGAAGTGTAAATCTAATTTTAGTTCTCTGTGGTTGCACCTCAGAAATACTGGGCACCTTCTAAACAAGTTAGATATTTTCTTAGTTGGGAATTAGCAAACTAACTGTTTGGTCTCCCAGTGAATTTATATACTCTGACATTTTTTTCCTATGACCTTAAACCTGTTCTTACTAAATTTTTTAATCATATGTATCCCTTAAAAAAAAAAAAGGAAAAAAAATTTACTAGGTCTGTGTGTATTAGCAAACATCAAAAAACACAGATCACTCTCTAAAAGACACACTAAGAGGGAAAGGATGCTAAATTTCTTGTGCAAACTGAACAGGACTAATTTGATTTCTCTGGATTTGGGTGTGTCATTTCCCATTCCCTAACTGGAGAGCCCACTACCCAGCTTCCTTAAGAAAATTAAAGAATTAGTCACCCTTAAAGCTTGTGCCATCTTGCTCCTTTGCCAGTCTTCACAGAGAGACCAGGAAGGGTTGTGTCATCCCCTTCATCCCCAAAACCAATTAGTTATTTCTTAACTTACCAGATCTGATTTCCTAGGATAGGCAGGCGTGTTTCCTGCAGTTTTGCATTGTACCAAGGGGATTTTCTTTACATCCTAGTATCTATGGGTAATCCGAGTCACCCAGGTCTTACTCAAGTTGAGATCCAGGTCATTTCTGCCTTGGTACTGAGCCTTAAGGTTCCAGCAGCCCTGTTTAATTCTGTGATCCCAAAGAGTAATTTAGATTTGTTCTAAAGTTAAATGAGAATCACATAATGGAAACTTGGGCAAGCAGCTATCATTTTTTTTCCTTAAACAAACCAGCTCTCTGGTAACACTACACAAAGATAACAAAAGCCTTATAAAAACAAAGCTCATCCAGATTTTATTGAAGTCATATAACAGTAGAAAGGTGACCATTCTTTTCTACACTCAGCTCTTCCCTGAAGCTGATGTTTGGTGGATCAAATACTTCAGCAGCAATATTAACTTGACCACTCAACTGAACTTTGTGACTATTTGTATCTGCCCCATTTTCTATTTCAGATATGCCAATAGAATTGTCTTAAGTCCATGATGTGACCGTGGAAATCAAATGAATGTTGCCTTCTGGTTTTGTTTTAAATAGGGGAAAGAGGATTTTTAGCTATGTAACTGATAGTAAAGTTTAAGCCAGGGAAAATGCATGGGCTATTTTGTTCATACTTCTGAGTGAAATGTGTATTGGCTTGATCCCAAAATGAGAGTCTCGTTTTTATTGGGTGCTTCTTCTCCTTTTGCTTCCTGGCTACGTTTCACTAGTAATACAAAATCAAGTGGTGCTTTTATTTCCAGTAGGACCAAGGTTTTATCACTGAGAGTACTAGAAAACTTTGGAAGACCTGGTTAGATATGAAACTTTATGATGGACTATCAGAAGCCTGGAGAGGTGAAAATGAATTTCAGAAAAAGAAAATGCTATTAGAATTTCAAGTACTTCTTAGCTCCTGAAAAATCAAGCCAATAAGATGATTTTTTCTGTTATGTCATAGGCCTTCCATACACCAGAACAAAACTAAATACAGGCTAGCATTTAATATAGAGCTGAATCACTGCAATATTTCCAGTACAATCTTGAACCACTTCAGTGTAGCAGAAGTAAAAATACTCCAAACATCAGAAAGCCAGGGGCCATTCCCCCAGATGAGGTGACAGTAATAAACCCAAGTCTGGCTTTCAACCCTGCCTCAAATAATGAGCAAATTCAAGCAATAGGTCACCTCAAATGTTTTCCAGAACTAAACTGGGGAGACGTATTGTGTGACAAATGTAGATAATTTTACTGGTTTATTACCAGTGACAATTTATAAAATGGAATAGTAATGTTATAATAGTAAAACACAATAGTTTATGGTTGAAAGATTAAAAGCATCATCTTTTCCCCTCTTTGACAGTACCATCTAATTCTATGAGGAGCAGCTCTATGTGGCAATTTTTCTTTAACTGCAAAATCAGCTTTTTTTCCTTGACAACGAAACCTTTTTGAACTTCATATCTAGAATAAAATGCTGTTAAGTATGCACATGCAGTTAAGTTCTTTTTCAGATATTTTTTCTGTGAGAAATTCCATTTTCTCATTTAGAAAGGGATGCAGAATGAACTGTTACTTACAGAAATTTAGATTTTTAAGAATGCCTAACAGATGTAAATGTATAATTCCCTCTTCATTTCATCCAGAAATCTCAAAGCCAGCCAATCATCATAAGTTTAATAAAGAAAAAAAAAACAGGGATACATCTCCTTCAAGAACTATTGTCTTGTACTCCATCAAAACTACTCTGATATGGAAGTGTTTTGCTTTTTCTCATATGTTCAAGTAAAGGAAAGCTATACTGGTCATAGGATCTGATTCCATGCAGATAACTGAAAATCTTATGTTGTTTCCAATCAGTTTGGAATAGATATGTAGGTGCCGAAGATTAGCTAACCGCTGAATGCCGTGAGTTCTTAATTATCTGTAAATGTGAGTGCTGTAAGGCAGAATGAAAGCAATATCCAATGATATTCCTTAAGAACACTGAGATTGGCTGCCATATCATTCTTGACTCAGTATATTTCTCCATAATATTTTGTAATATATTATAAGGTATTAGAAGTTATATGGACATTCTATATAAAATATTCTAAAACATTTTAATGTAAGAGACAATACATAGTGCAGATAACTTAGAGAAAATAACTTAAGATGTTGTAGTCAAACTTTATTTGTGTCTAACAGAAATGTATGGCTCCATAGTTCAGCAATGCCAGCATCATGGTTCAGGCCCACACAGCTGGCACTAAATGCCACACAGCCACTCCCCCACTCACTTCTAACCCCCTCCAGTGGTATGGGGAGGAGAAAATACAACAAAAGGCTTTTGGGTTGAGACAAAGAGCAGGGAGGCCTCACTCATCAATTATGGTCACAGGTAAAAACCAGACTCATCTTGGGGAAACAATTTAGTTTAAACATAACCACCACCAATTTACCAGTTGAGTCAGGGTAGGACAGTGATAACTATAACCAGATCTTAAAAAACACTTCCCTGCCACCCCCCCCTTCTTCCCAGGCCTAGCTCCACTACCTCCTCCTCTCCAGTGGTGCAGGGGGGCAGGGAGTGGGGGTTGTGGTCAGTCCCAGTCCTTTCCATGCTGTTTCTGCTGCTCCTTCCCACTTGGGGAAAACTTGACACAGTCCTCCCCCGAAGCAACGTGGCATCCCTGCCATGGGAGACCATCCTCCATGAACTCCAAATAGTGTGCATCCCTTCCATGGGCTTTAATGCCCACAATGATGGACTGCTCCAGTGTGGGCTTCCCTCAGTCATAACCTTCTCTGGGAGCAGTTCCCTGCTCCAGTGTGGGGTCCTTCACAGGCTACATACAGGATTCTGCCCCACCATTGATCTCCAAGGGCTTCAAGTGCTCATCCTGCCATCTAACCACAGGCTGAAGTGAAATTGCTGCTCCAGTGTGCCTTCCCCTGCTCCTTCCTTACTGACTTTGGTGTCCACAGGATTGTCTCTCTTGTGTGCTACTTCTCTCCCAAACAGACAAACCTGTGCAAGAGGTCTTTCTCCTCTTATATTTGCTATTGCAGAGGCACTGGTTGGCTAAGCCTTCACCAGAGGTAAGTCCAACTTGGAGGTGGGGGAGCTTCTTGAAGCGTCTTACAGGAGCCCATGCCAGTAGCCCCATCCCCTCCTACCAAAACCCCACAAGACACAAATCAAACACAGTGACATGCATGTGGGTAAGTTTTGCTGCAGCTGTACCAGCAACATTTCACAGTCATTCACACATTTAAAGGCTACTACAAATTAAAAAGGGCAAACACTGTAAGATGAAAGAGTAGATAAGCAGTTTAATTAAAAATGTCACATATGAAAAATTGTAAGCTCATGAACTGGTGTATTTTATGGTTTCAATACTGTTTCTCACTGATCTTTCTATGGAACATTAATAAAATTAAAAGAAAAAACTGACTTCCTAGTAAAAATAATACATAACGAGCTGTTAATTTTCAAAGTAAAACTGAAGCTATATAGGAAGGTAGCATGCTCTTTCTTAGCTTCATTATTGTAACCTTAGGTGTAACCTTAGGACACTGGATAATGTTGAAGTGAACAATTATTTTTTTTTTATTTATGGTTTTTACTTTTCTAACTGATGAAATGGTAGGAAATATTTAGATCCTCCTTTTTGTATGGCCTGTTTCTCAAGCATATTTTGACATTTTTACAGTTGCAATTCTTATAAATTTTGAGACTAATATGTACAGTTGGAATCAAAGACAAAAATAAAACTCTCTGAGGATCTGAGTTTAAAAGGTTTGTGGTTGTGGTCATGAAGCATCTGAGATAGTGTAGCACACAAAAACTCTACAGACAAAAGTATTTGTCACAGAATTTAAAAACTAGCTTAATGTAGACTGAGAATATAGTTCCTTAGTCTAGGCTATTTTATTTGAGGATGCAATTTTTATCCAATGTTACAATCAATTAGATTTTAAAAATATGCAGTATTGATTAAAAATATATAACTGTACTTAAACCCAAGATTTTAGGACAATTTTTTTAGAAAGGCTTTCTAAGGGTTTCTTCATTTAGGATTAATTGCCGACCAAAATTATTTTGGCCTTATCCAGTTAAAAACAAGTACTTAACACAGAGTATGCAGATTAGCCCGATAAAGCAAAACCAAGAGAACATTGGTATGAAATAATTCTTTTTAAAAAAACAACTCTTCAGTTAGGATTTTGGCTCTAATCCTGTCCTTGTTAAAAATAGTGGCAAATATCCCATTGCTTTTAATATAAAAAAAGACTAACATCTTTGTGACATTATGTTAATACTGTAAAAGACAGAAATCTCCCCAGAATATCTCTGACTGATAAAAAGGAAGATGCACGCACAGAACTTTTCTTTTGATGCCCAAGTATATTCCCGGCTATCAGTGGAAATACTGGCCCAGTATTTCCCCTGTAGAGAAACCAGGACCCAGAGAGATCATGGGGTTCTTTTTATCCTTGTGAGCTTGAACTGTCCAGTAATGGGCTTCTTAATCAAAGACTGGGTGATGGGTTGAGTCTGTGCTGTACAATAGTAAAAAACTTCCTCATTTTTAACTGTTCTTCCAAAGCATCTTAAAATGTGGCAAGACAGCTAGAAACCTAGGGAATTTAAAGTCAGAGGCCTACAGGCCAAAGGAGCTGACAGACTACTCTTGATTGTCTGCTGAATAGCATTTAAGGCCAAGTTCATGGTGAAGGAAGCCCCTTTGGGCTAGGTTTTGGCAGAGCACTGGAGTGGTGTGAGCATGGCTGAGCTTGTACCCTTCTAGGTCCCTGCTAACCTGACACAGGCCAGGCCTGGTCAGGAAGCCATCCAACAGTGCCTGGCTGCTCTATTTCCAGTTTTTCAGCTGGAAAGTTTGGTCTGGATTTAACGGCCTATTAATGCAACCTCTAGGTTTGCAGAGGAGAGCTGGGTCACATCTGGCTAATGCTGACCAAGGGCAGACAGAGCAACATCCACCTGCGCAGGGCACGCCCTTTTCCTCCGACGACAGCTAGTGTTAGCTGAAACAAATTGAATAATCTTTAACTTTATAAACAAAACAAAGGAACACAAGGAGGAAGAAAGGAAACAAGACTAGTGGCTTTTGGTTTTGCCTTGGACCATAGATGATCTCAGCAAAAAAAAAAAAATATTGACTCATGGAAGTAAAATGTAATATAGAATAATAGAATCATTTGGGTTGGAAAAGACCCTTGGGATCATCTAATCCAACCATATAGAATCACAAAATCATGAAAAGCCATGCTTTTGAAATATTCTTGTGGAGAGTAAGTAAGCACATTAATATCAATTTTAAGATGAGTTTGCATTCAAACTATACCTTTAGGAAAAGGAAATGTTTCTTGCTATTTTAAGTGTTGATGAGTTATTGCTTTGATAAAGATGAGAGAAACAATTTTGGACTAAATTGGGAATACTCTTGAAATCTGCCTTTACTATACAGCAGAGCTTGTGAGAATATTTCAGCTTGACCACTACTCCATGAAAATGACAGTGTGTAAATCTACATTTGTAGCCAAGGAGGAAAATATTATAAATGGGCTCTGACAATGTGACTTGAAAATTGAAATGTCCAGACATGAGTCTGAACATGTTGTTTAATCCCTGAGTTTATAGCATTACTCTTAGCTGGTAATAAAATAGTTGTCTAATATCCTTCTTGACTGATCAAGTCCTTATGGTAAAATATACAGTTATGAGGTTATGCACAAGAACGTCTCAAAATCATCATAAATCAAATACACTGAAATAGGTTGGGAAGTAGGTAATGTGAGCATTTCTACTACCACACTTAATTCTGTTTATGTTTAATTCAGAAGCTCTCCATGCCTAGAACAGGCTTAATAAAAGATGCTGAACTTTGCAATCATTTGAGAGGAGTGATTTTATTGTTGTTGTTGATAGGCAACAAAATGGAAGAAATAGAAAAATAAATGGAAGGAGTAACTTTTATAAAGAAGCTCCATAATCACATGTAAAGAATTTATTTTAATTCTTTAGTGGAAATAAATGTAATCTAAAAAGCCAAATAAGGCGTCAGCCAGAGCTAGACGAGGTGAAATAGTTGTCTTTAAAAGTACAACTTTTATAAAGCTGTCACTAACAAAGCTCTAAAAAAATGTAAACTGATGTTTGCTTTGAAATAAAACCCCCCTTCTTTCAACTATAAGTTTTCCCTTTTCACACTGTTGGGTTTTTTTTCTAGTGTTATTAGACATTGAAATATTTTTTACTGTTATCTTGGTACTTCCTGGTTTATATTCACAGACGTGGGATATGTTGTTAGATGCAGGAAGTTGTTAGCATGAGCCATCCATATCAGAGTTGACAGTGACTCCTTGAAGCCTATTAATCTACTTTGGTATTAATCTACTTTGGTAACCACTGCTGTTCCTGTGACTCATATCAAATTCAAACTTGCTCACATGAGCAAATTAAGCAGATTTTAATCATCCCATGGAAATTACTTGGTGTGTCTGACAGAATTAATTTTGTACAGTACAGGTTTCAGGGTAATGATTTCAGTGTGCCAGAGACTTCCAGTAAAGTCTGAGCAAGAGGCCACTGAAGTCAATAAGCCCTGAATTAGTGCCTTTGGATTTGGTTCATCTCGTATCCCAAGGGTAAAATAACAGTACTTCAAAATAAGTAAGTGGAAGTCATCGCTTAAATTAGAACAAAGGATCAGGACAAATTATCTTTGATGCTCTTATAATGAGTATATAAAGTTTGCTCAGAACTCTACTGCAGAAATAAAGATTAAGAAACAAAAATTCTGCCTTGTTTGTCCTGAGATACAAGCAAATATGTGTAGTCATGATCTTCTCCATGTCAGCTATTTTTGTCTTAATCAGTCTAAGATTTCCTAGTCTTACAACAGAAATTTTGTGTCTATGCAGGTAAGAGAGAAATGGGCATGAATAATGCTGTTATCTAGAACTACCTTACATTCATATGAGGAGCACCTGAGGGAACTGGTGTTGTTTAGTTTGGAAAAGAGGAGGCTGAGAGGAGACCCCATTGCTCTCTACAAGTACCTAGAAGGAGGTTGTAGTGAGCCTGGTGCTGGTCTCTTCTCCCAGATAACTAACAGTAGGATGACAGGTAATGACCTCAAGTTGCGCCAGGGGAAGTTTAGATTGGATATCAGGAGGAAGTTCTTCACTGAAAGAGTGATTAGCCATTGGAACAGGCTGCCCAGAGAGGTGGTGGAGTCATCATCCCTGGAGGTGTTCAAAAAACAAGTAGATGTGACGCTTCAAGACATGGTCTAGGGGTTAGGGAGATGTTCAACGAAGGTTGAACTAGATGATGCTAGATGTCTTTTCCAACCTGAATGATTCTATGATTCTAGATATAATTAACACAACATTAGCACTAAGCTTCACAAGACTCTTTAGAGCCTTTTTTTTTAGAGAAGAATGTCACTTTGAGTCACACGTCCTTCTAAGAGTAATTATGTCTATTTTTTTAATACAAAGTCCTGAAAGTAACTGTTTACTAAATTTGCATATAAAGTACTATATCAGGAAATGCAAAACCAGGATCTCGGCTTTAATTTGCAAAAAGAGCAGTTCCATGTTTTTGTCAAAAACTATGAAAGCATGGCCTAAGTGCTATCGACAGCTTAAAAACAACAAAAGTCAAAATTCAAAGATCTCAAGTTGTCGGGTTTTTTTGTGTATTGAAATCTGGGGACACGTTTAATTATATTTGAATGCCAGCTTAGGCTGGCAGTGCTAAAGCTAGACTGAGGCAACGTGTGGTTTTCAGGCACACTGAGGGCTTTTCTGGGCAGAATTCTTACCTAGTTTTGTTTCAATGTGTGTGGTTTTCAGATGACTGCAAATGTCTTGGAAAAAATGATGTGTAAAGTTTACAAAGTGAAAAATACATAAGATGTTCTGCAGATGTGAATGATACTTTAAAGATTGCTTTGCAGCAATTTAAAATTGAGTTTTTCAGTCAGAGAGTGACAGAAGTTCCACTAGAGGGTGAGAAAATTTTATTATTCTATTTAATATATCAGCATTTTTCCTTCATTTAGAATGTAATTATAGGGCATTGAGAGGTCAAAAAACCATGCATAACAAGAGAAGTACTCATTTTGGCTGATAATACATTAAATTGACAGGGCATACCTTTTTTCCTGCTCCTTCATTGCAGTGATTCATCTTCCTTGGTGATTAAAAAAGTGTAACTTTCTATTTTAGTGGTACTGAAGATAATTCTGTTCTAACAGATGGAGTGTCAGGAGTAAATAGCTTTGGCCGAAGTGGGAAATACATCACTTGCAAAGAATTCTAAGCAGAGGTCTTGATAAATATGTCACTATTTGGCCTTCTTTCCAACACCTGTTCAGAGATTAAGTAGAATGTAGTTTGTGCTTTGTCACTTACACTACAGATGAGTTTGGCCTTCGAGTGTAACTCAATAACCTTAAAATACACAGTAGATAAACACTAAATACTGGGCTATCAACAATTTTATTCTTAAATGGATTACGAGATGACAGAATGCCAATATGATAATCAAGCCATCACTAAGGCTTGTTATTTTATTTCCAAAGTAACAACTGGATGTAATTAAAAGCTATGATTCTCCCTTCTGTCATGTCTAGTTGATTTTTTAGGTCTCAGTTGAGTAATAGTGCTTCTCGCACCTCATCTCCTAGGTAGCTATTAGAAGCATGCCACTTTCAATTGCCAGATGTTCCTGTCATCAGCTTGACCCTGCAAAAAAAATTTAAACAGAAAGCTGTCTCTTGTGATTTCTTCATTTTCCTCTACAGTAGAAATAAGAGAGAGTGATGAGTGGTTTATGGGTCAAAACATATGAAGACTGTAAATCTATGACTACCACTTTAATTTGAAAGTCGTAGCCTGTCCTGGAGTTGTTGGGTATGTCTTTATCATTTCCCAAAACTATGCATGGATAAGTCTAAGGTCTAATTTCTGCTCCAGCTAAGACTCTGCAGGAGGGGCTTATATTTTAGTGCAGAAACCTAACCCAGGATCCTTTGCTAGTGCCGGAGTTCCTTATGATGTCAGTACAGGGCATTAAGTGTGGTTATACAGAGTACTCAAGCCAGCAGCCCAATTTACTGTTCCTGTTACAAGTTGTTCTGGACCTCCATCTTTTCATTAAAAACTTACATCAGTGAAGTTGTGTAGAAGCGACTGAGGTTAAAATCTAGCCCAATCTTCTGTTCAGCTGAGTGTTAATAAGGTCAGGCAAAAACCAGTCAGTGATATCGTGAATGTTCATTTATGTTACCCAGAGGCTCTGTCTCTATCTCTCTTTTCATGCCTACTATCTACTCTCCTTTCATATATGGGTAACTGCCATACATATATGTATATATATATTTGTATGCATGTAAAAAGGGATATTTCCATGTTTCTGCTTATGAACACTGTGTCTAGGTCCTTTGAATTCAGCAGAAAGCCTGACTTTATCATATGTATGTGGTCAGATCTCACCTGCAATGTTCTCATTGTTCTAGATAAGGAAATATTTTGGCTTTGAATATCTCGATTCAATCATATTTCCTAGGGTTGTGTGCAGCAAACAGACACATTGAATTGCCTTCTGGAGGGATTTTTGTGATATTATGAGATTGGCGCCTATTTCTTGTCTAGCACTGAATAAATTGTCAGCTTTGGTTCATTAGACCCTCTGGTAGTTCAGTTCTGCTTTCTTCTTACTCCAGACTGTAGTATTCCACCTTAACTGAGGGTAGTTGCTTCAGTGTATATTGCAGTTGATGGAGCTCTAGCAGGACAATATCTGCTCTCAGGTATTTTAGAAAATAGCTGTAAAAAATAACTTTAATTGCTCAGAAGCATAAAATAGGTCTGGAAAAGATATTTGGAAAAGAGGACCTTTAAGGATGACTTGATTTGTACCATTAATACTGGATTTTTGAGCCTAGTTAGAAGTCAGCTTATCTCATGGAGTAACATAGACCACAGATTGGACATTGCCCAGAAATCTGGCTAACCTCCATAACTGTCAGAAATCTTGTGATGTTTTTAGAGGAAGTTTCAAGAAAACAGCCATTGCCTGCTTTTAGTTACATAGCTTCCCTCTTACCCATAGAGCTTAATGCACATACATAGAGGCATTTTGATTTGGGAAGATTTTAGTGATAGAAAGAGCACTTCCATTGAAATGCATTACAAAGCTTCAGACATAGTATTAAAGTTAAGCTTTTTACAGGTTATACGTTGACTGATACGTTGGACAGAGGAACAAAATTTCAGTGTAATATGGATCTTAATATAGAAATTGTAATCAAACATATATGTGGTGCTCAAAATAGTAAAATTGCTTTCCTGGAATCCACAACTCTTTTCCCTAGATAAACACACTTATTTCTAGTATTTAAATCTTCAGGACAAAACTGGCTTCAGATTTGCTAAATTCCTACCATCAACTAACATATTACTTCCCTTTAGGGTCACCTGTCCTGTCTGTTCCTCCCTGCAGATGCGGCCTTTTACTTTCTGAATCCCCCAACCTTGTATACAAACTTTAGCAGTGATATGGTCTCCATAGGAGCAAGTTTAAGCAAGAGCTTTTCTGCACACCAATCCTTGGTAGTAACTCTAAACATGGAGTGTTATCACTTCTAGAAGCAGACACTGTCTGCAAAAATTCGTCATTAACTTCAGAAAGTACACTTACTTAGAAGAGACTTACCTCAAATGTAAAATCACTGAACAGAATTAGTTCTGTTCTGGCTCAAACCAGGACAGCTAGTTTCCATAATGGTTTGTTTTTTTTTTGGTACCTTCATATTAATGACTGTCAATATGGCATTATCTTTGGACATAATGGTTGTAGCTGACTATTACATTATTGTTTCATTTGTAATTTCAACTGCAATGTTATGTGCCTCAGGATTTTTATTCAAATACTCAAAACATGTGATTGCAATTTCCAACAATGAAGTCTTTTAAACACCTCCAGGTCAGGTTATCATCATTGCTTAGGATGATTTTTACAGATAAAACACAGGTGAATATAGCTGATCGTGTGACTTAATGTACATTATTTTTATGTTGTCATTACTGCTTTTGTAGCTGTTTAATTTTAATCTTGCCTCTTAATCCTCACTGCGTCTTCTTTTTTATTATTACTATTTGATGTTTTCCATGCATAACCACTTAACAAAATATTTTCTTGAAAAGAAGATCAAGTACTCTCAATAAGTGTAAGAATGCTAATACAACTATGCTACTTCTATGTAAAAAACATGAAAGTGCATGAAATACCTTTTCATACCAACATTCTCACTTTCAAAGAAATGTGGTCATGCCATCTACTACCAAAATATATTACCAATTAGTTGAAATATACACAATATACTAGACACAAATTCGACAGCTGAAGAAAAGGAATTAAAATAGATGTTTTCCTGCTCTCACTGTTCAGATGCTGATGAGGCTGATGCAGTTACTAGCACTGCTAGTGACTATTTTTGTTAATGAAGTAACATGATTTTTGGCATTTGTTCTTTATCTGAGATTAAAATTCATGCATCTGAGCATGCATCTCAGTGCCATTTTAAGAGCTAATCCAGCATGTGGCATGCCCTGCTCCAGAGAGGGAAGAGTGCAGCTTCTGCCTCGCCCTCCTCTGTCATGTGTGTCCTGCATCTTCTCTACCATTACATGAACCACTGCATGGGCAGGGACTGAGCATTCAACTGCACATGATAAGGAGGTGCAGGGTTGTGTGATGGGGGATGTTTATGCTGGTCATAGAACTGCAAAGCCCTTCCTCTCATCTCCCTCCCACTCCTGTGCTTCGTGGGTCTTTCCACAATCTTAAGTACCAGTTTTTGAATGGAGTCATTTTGCAGGTGGTTTAAAACAAACTAAAATGATAGAAGATATAATTTCTCTACATTGAAACATGATGGTATGTTCCGGACTCACATTTTGAAATAGCACTGCATGGCAAAACATCAATCACATAATGATATTGTGTCCATATTTCTAGCACTACAAGTCATTACATAACAGATGTTTAAATCTTCAGTAATCTTTGTGGTTATGAAGCCAGCCACTACAGCAGAACAGATCTTTCCTAACCCAGTGTCTTACACTAAGACAATTTTGAAGAGCTCACACCTGAAAGGCAAGAAGGGATATAAATTGCCTCTGGTAGACAGGGTTTAGTCAATATATTTTAAAGGAGAGAGCTGCAGCATGACATATAAAAAGATCTCTGCATGATTCTGTTGTAGGAACTGTCATTCTCTGTCAATTATGATTATTTTCAGGGTTATACAAGCGTTGATCCTGAAAATACATTATGAGAGGTAGAAGTGTCAACAGCTTCTCTTGTTTGGTACTAGATATCACATGAATTTATGCTGACTAATTCTTCACTCTTTCAAGTACTGATGTTTGCTTCTATCTACATGCTCTGCAAAGCATGAAGAGAAGATCCCCAAAGGGATAGGGTCATAACTGTTAACTTCAGAAATATTCCTGCTGCGAATTCTGCTCTCCTTCCTTCTTAGGTGCATTTTAATTTTGGTATGTTTTAGCTGTTCCTAGATGCTAAGCAGAAAGACTATATAATCTGAAATACAACAAAGTGATTCAATGGCTCTTGAGACTGCTAATGCTGTACCTAGCATAGTTTATCACATCCCTATAGTTTTTTTTATCAAGATTTGTTTTGTCATTGCTTTCCTTATCTTCCCAATTATCTGGAACCATCTTAATGTCCACAGGCTGAGTCAGGATTAAAATTGTAATGCGATGAGTACTGCGCAGACATAGAATAATCCGTGTATCTCACTATTTACATGATCTTAATGCCTCTTCCTGAAGACTGAATTCCTGACCTGGAGCACTTCCTCTCTAAAAGTAAATGTAAAATGTTAAGTAGATGTAAAATCTTAGGTCTTCTAATGTCAAACATCAAAATTTGAAGATCTTGAAATTGCAAAATTGTATCGGGTTTCTTTAGAATACTGGGAGTCCATTTTACAAGCACAAGGTATTTATATGTTTTCCCTTATCTACTTCTTTCTCAGGACAAAGTTGTTTGGTTGTTTTTTTTTAACATTTCAGATTATGTAAGATCTTATTCTTATGTAATCAACACAGCACTGGTTGAATAAAGATTAAAGGCCTATTTGTAGGGATGTATGGCATGTCCTTCTTTCCTGGTAAGCTAAGGAGAGGTATTCAAGGAAGTGGTAACATGGAGGGGAGGGCTGTGATGGTGTCATCCTTGATGCAGAGAGAGCTACAGGTCTTGAATCATAGAATGCTTTGAGTTGGAAGGGATCTTAAAGATCATCTGGTTTCATCCCCTCTGCCATGGGCAGGGACACCTTCCAGTAGTCCAGGTTGCTCCAAGTCCCATCCAACCTGTCCTTGAACACATTCAGTGATGAGGCATTGTCCTTGTTTTTCCAGGATAGAATCATAGGCCAGCCATGGTATGTAGGCCATTAGGAGTTTTGAGTCAGCCAGGAGATTATGTTGGGAGGGGCAAAAGCCCAGGCAGATGACTTGAACTGGATCACAGGTGTATCTCATACCATAAACCTCATGCTCATTATAAAGGGGGAAGGTTGCTGAGGACAGGAGCTCATCTTTGAGCTCCCATCCCTCTCCCTCTCCCTAGAGGAGTTTGCTTGCTATTCACTTCCTGAGGACTGATTTCCTGTTTATTGTGACTGCTGTATGTTCACTGGGTTGAATATACTTTATATTGGCATTAATATTAATATTAGTTTTGCTGTTTCATTAAATCTGTTTACATTTCATTTCTTCTCTCCTTTTCTCAATCCTCCTTCTCATATCGGGAGGGGTCATTGGGGGATAGAACAACTGCTACAGTTCAGCCCTGGATATGGGATAAACGTAGACTGTTTGGTGCTCAGATCAGCTGAGGTGTAAAATGCTATTTGACAAGCAGCATTGTCCCTTATGGTGAGATACTCAGGAACAACAGCTGGAAATGCAGTATCAAATGTTAATATTTCTTTAGAGCCACTTTCCACCCTAAACTATTGGATCTTCAAGGCCTCCTGTTGACATCATTCCACCATGTTGTTGAAAAAGGGCAAGCTGAATTAGTGTGAAGTTCATTTATTTACATTTTTCTTGGGGAAAAAAAAAAAAGCTTTATTTATTTATCATTTCTTTGGATTCTTTTCTCCATTGTTTATCTTACATATATGGCTTTGATTTATGGCCTTTCCTTTTAAAAATAAAGTATTTCCTTGATTAAGTCTCCATTTATCAATAAAATATAAATACATGTAAGAATATGTATTCTTGAAATTTTTATTTTTTCTTGGGGATGGTTTATAGCTTTTAATTTATTCTTCTTGATCTTTTTCATCCTTCTTAATCGACATGGTTTCATAGTGAATTTCAGTCTTTGTTGTCATATAGCCTTTAATGTGTTTGATTTTTCATATTTGTTATAATCTGTTCAATTCTTTTTTTTCTTCTCAAATGTTTTATAGGCACTGCACCAGGGCTCATAGTGTATTTGTGTTGGCTTAGAAGTTCCTTGTAATTTAAAATCCCACTGGTGGATCTCTGGGAGGGGACTGGCTTGAGGTTTCACATCCAAGAAATGCAATCCATGCTGCCTTTCTGCAGGTTTACTATCTCAATGATGTATGGCATTTGATGTAACTTCTTTGAAGGGTCTCTGAGAAATTTATTGGATTTGGATACCTGCTGTCATTCTAGTTTTGATTCACATGCCAGTCAGCATTTCCTTTTGCATTTTACCTTCATAGCTAAGACATCTTACCTGAAGCCATCATCTATTGCTTAGTTTGGAATCAGTCCATAAATAAGCTGAGGGTAACTTGAATGTTGGCACAGACTCAGCATGTGTTTTCCAAAAGTGCGAGTGGGTTTCAAAAAGCTGACTGAAGCTGTGACTCTTATTTTCCCAGAATCCAGAAGCCCTGTAAAGTTTAAGATTCTCTAGCTGTTTCTTCTTTTGCTTGATTGTTATAATTTAACAATAAAAAGGGAATTGTTAATGACTGTTATAGTCCTGGACTACCTTGAGCCATTTTTCATTGAGTGGCCTGATAGGCAAACACAACCTTTTTTATCAAACACTTGCAAGCATAGATTTCTTGTATGTTCAGTGTTACATTTAGTATACTATAGTGCAAGTGAGTTTAACCTACTGTTAGTCCCAAACTTGATTTTAAAATATTTTGAGCATTTAATCTTCAGAAGTCTATAAAACAAGCAGATTATCACTATCTCTGAAAATCAACCATTTATCTTCAGATTTAAATCATTGACCTTTAGCAGATATTAAATCCTTAATTTTGGTACAAGAATATTATACAAATAAGATGTTTAATAGTTAATTCTTATTTTTTAATGTTTATTTGCTTCTGCTGTCCCTTTTCTTTTTTTTGAGAGCAATAAAGTTTAAGTTGTTGAGACCACAAAAAGTTCCATAAATAACATGAGCCATCAGATTAGCAAATGCATTTCTAGTTCAGGCTTTACTAAAATGAGAGAGATAATTTCTACTCTCACCTTTTTCTTCCTGATCTTTCCAATTTACTGAACTTGAAGTTATTTGCTCTTTTCTTTCTTTGCAAATAATTTTCACAGAAACATGTGCTTGTATACAAACTATGGAGAGGGTTTCTCTTTCCCTGGTTTTGAAGGTGTTTTAAATGATATTGCAACCCAGAAGTATTTCTTAGGCCTGCATCTGTACTACTGAGTAAGATGTTGCCACATAATGCTCCCAGGCACTGAAACTCCATCATCCATACCACTGAACTGCAGGAGTGGTCTCCAGCACAGTCACAGACATGTCCAACAAGTCCCAGGCATAGCTTAGGACTCTGCATAGGCCAGGAACTATTCTCAGTGGACAGTTTGGATATGGCCAACCACATTTTGAAGTGAAACAGAATTTATTATAGACATTGATTATTCCATTCCAGCTGGTCTGGAGTAGCTTTACTCTACAGAGACAGTTGTGTTAGGAAAGTACTAAGACATACTAGAGGTTGTTTCTAATAAAACCCAGGCTTTTTTCCCAAGCTGTACTTTTAATCCCTATTTTACAGATATTAATATTTTGCAAAAGCTCCTTTCTGCTCTTTGATGTCTGATTATGGTCTATGCTCTGTTATTATGGTGCAATTGCCAGCAACTAAGCAAATAAAAAGCACATATTCATACATGCATGCCAGTTAACTGCAAGTGAGGTGTTAACAGGACTCACAGGACCAGAAAACTGTCTCATGTTCAGAGAAATAGTTAAACAAATGATGAAGAGAAAGACTGGAGGTATCCACCTTTCCTTAGATATAAAGGAGCCCAATAAAGCTGTGGTAATTAATAGCTGCACTTCTACCTGTTGCAGCTATATTTGTGGTGCAGAGTTGCTCTATTCTTTGTGGAGTGGGAAGTATTTATGCCATGTAATGCTACATAAGAACTGGTGTTATTTCATTATATTTTTTACTGTGACATTTTAAATGGGAGCAGATCTAAATCAGTATGAGTTGCTCTTTAAATGGTGTTAGCAGTCTCCGTTACTTTCTGAGAAACAAGCATTATCTGGATGACACTGGTAGAATGACTGATTCACTAGCAAAATCCTATGGATGACATTACTGTATGTCAGTATTTCAAGGTTAAAACTGAAATTTAATGAATTTTTTGAAAAGCAGCATTAACACTTTATTTAGTATCTATTAAACTTACATAAAATCATTGAATCTATATTAAATATATAATATTTAATCTTTTATTTATAAATTTTAAGACTGAAATTCAACAGTCTCCTAAAACTATGCCATTGCACTTACAAAAACGCTGGTTTTATAAAAGCTAATATTAAAAGTTTAACTTCCATGTAGTGGCACAAAACTTACTTTGAACTACTCTTTACTTCAGAATTATTTACA
Organism: Eurystomus gularis; assembly: GCA_013400335.1. Lineage (NCBI taxonomy): Eukaryota > Metazoa > Chordata > Aves > Coraciiformes > Coraciidae > Eurystomus > Eurystomus gularis. Next base: position 72,986 of record VZZY01014202.1, on the reverse strand, counting down.
GTACCTTCGTGAACCTACAAGTCTTCTGCTGGAAAACTGTTTAATGATTGTGAAAGCTTTGATTATTAAAAAATCAAGGATGTTATAGTACATTGTCTGACATTACCCACAGTTGTCACTGCTCATGTCTCAGGTTAAATATTCGGAATAGCATCAATGTAAATAATCCCTGAAGACAAAGCAGGAGGAGAGCAGCATCTTCTGCAGAGAAAGAGACATATGTGTTGTATGAGCCATGTAATATAGATATTTGTCTGTGGTGCAGGGTATAACCTGCACACTCACCTGAAATCCGTAATGACTCTCAAGAAAGCATAGAAGCTGAGCCAGAGCAAATGGTGTAGTCTTTCATGGTCTGTGCCATTACTCTTAATTATGTTACATGAACACTAAAAATGCGATGTCTGATTATTTGTTTTGATTTTTTTTTCTTAATCTGACACCCAAGTAGAGGATGGACAAGAAGTTATAACATTATTTCATAGAAATGAACTAATATTGCATCAAGGAATTGCCAGTACAAAGCATTAAGTTTACAGTACTAGGATTCATACAAAAGTTAAAACCTTTCTAAATGTTATTCTATACTTGTTATATTATAACAGTGATTTATGCACTGCCATTGTCACCCCTCTCTTTTCTCTTATTTTCATCAGCAGAACTGCAGCTGACACTGAGTGACATCAGTTCAAGAACCAAGGTCATCATTGTTGCCCGTTACTCTGTGACCAGTAATCAGAAATAACATTTATACCAAAGGCTGTTTCTACTGCAGCAACCATGTTCCTGCCAACTGTTCTCAGCTGAAAAGGAACCCAAAAAGAAATGTTATTTGGCAACAGGTCACATTTCACCTTGTTAGAAACTGAAATTTTCCTGCTAAAGAGAAGCAACTCACATGGCAGATTGCCAAGGAATTATCCTTAAGGTAATGGGGAAATTGAATTCTTCAACAAACAGTTAGAAAATTAGTTATAAATGGGTAAACTGGGAGATGAGAAATCATAACTCTTTACTGAACACTTCCTCTAAGCCTGTAGAGCTAAGTACCACAGACCAGTTCCAAAGATGATTGGTGAATTACTGGACAGAGAAGAGAGAAATAAATAACTAAATGATGCCAGCGTATAGATGTCTACACTGCCAAGATGGCTGGTGCCAATATGACTGAATGGAAACCCAACAATCAAACAGGAAAAGGAAAACAAAATATTAAGCAGAAAATAATAACACCCACTCACATCATTAAATGTTATGTGTGGCTCATTAGGAGAATCTGAAAACATGGAATTCTGCAGAAAGGGAAATAAATGTTGGAGTTAATTTTAAGACAGCTGGTGAAAAGCTGTTTAAGTAATGGTCTAGGTCTTATGTTTACCAGAAGTAGAATGGAATAATTTTGAGACACTCACACTGATTAAAACATTCACCTTAGCATCTTGACTACAAGTTACGCAATAGCAGAGTGGATTTAACAAATCTGACAAAGTACCATCCAAATGGATTAGCAATTTTTATATATAATACTGGATATTTACACAAAATTTTTAAATCCTAGCTGTAGTTGCCTGTCCCCTTGTTACAGACAAGACACTTCCTGATTTCAAAACACGAGTATTTTGCTACCACGGGCAATGTTTCAGACTATCTGTGCTCAAGAGTAGAGGATGTTGCTGGTATCTCATCATGCTCAACACAAAGGAGTCCTGCTTATGGATACTAGGGGTCTAGATGGGTATTGTTGCCTACTGTTGTTACTCTCTTTTGCTGCCCTGCCTTTTTAACTTGTGTGATGGACTTCAGCTTAATTTATTATTTCTTTCTTAACTGCAGAGCACCGTACTTTCTCAGCTATTGTGGCTTTGTATTGCTACTGGGCATGACAGAGGAAAAACAGAGCATCTTTCCTCTCCTATCTCCCAGCAGATATTTGTCTTTGCTCCCACTGCTGTGGGCAGTGCAGGAAAGGAAGTAGTCTGTGGCATTTTCTGACTCTGCAATGCAAACACTAAGCCAAAGTTAATCAAAGATCATTATTGCCTTGTTCCTTCAGAGCTTTCTTTAAGCCTAACTTTGTAATAAACTCCCATATGTTCACCTGGAATGAAAATTATTTTTACATAATAGTTATTTCTATTCTGTTTCTGTATTTCATTATTTCTAACACTCTGAATGACAAGAGACCACTTTTAGGCAAATGACCTAATTACCTCCTTGAATATATATTTTTTAATGGAATGAAACAATGGACTCCTTTTTGTGCCCAGGTATATTACAAAAGAATCAGAAAGTTTTTAATAACTATTGAAAACACCCTTAGAAAGAGAAATCCATTCGGTTTTGACTGTTGAAAGCTAAACGGTTTAGTAACTTTAACGCAAGACTATTCAGAATCCTGAGTTAATTTCACTCTCGCAGGGTTGGAAAGCAGCTAAGCACCTTATAAAAATTTTCTGTGGAACAGGCCAGGTTGCAGGTAATTTCACCCTGTGGTAGCACAAAATTCTCAAGTAATTATGTGACTTTAACAACTAGAAACTAAAGCAGTTTTCAGCAGTGGTTGTGTATTATGAAAATATTTTTTCTAAGTTTTAGTTTCTTGTAACTAAGTCATTTGACACTTGTCTGAATCCAATACAAAAAATAATACTTAATTCAAATGAAGGCATCATAACTTGTATCAGTAATTTTATTGCCATACAAACATACAAACAATAAAAATTAGTCTTCTTTTCCTAGATTTCAGATTTCTTATTTCATCTTCAGTAGGAATGGTAGGGTGTTTGATAATGTATCATACTGCCCCATTTCTTTTGGTTCTTTCTCCAGTAATTTTTATCAACATAGCCTAGTCTGAACCTTTGTTCTTTCTCTTGAGCCATATTAACTTCGTCCTTTTGTCCTTTATAATCAAGCAAGACATAACCTAGTATTTCAAAAAGCATTGAAATATCCTAGCTCTGTTTGTACTTAATTTCAAGAGTATGTACTTGTAATGCAATAATGACCCAGCATGAATTCAAGGTTGCTCTTGAGTTCTCCAGTGGTTTAGAATATTTCCCATGTCAGAAATGCCATTTTCTAATTCTAGTTGATGAAAGACTGTTTTATATCCTGATAAACAGTAACTTGTATTTAAGTATATATATATTGTTACTTCCACTCTGAACCAACCAAAACATGTAGGATCTCAGTAATACTGCTACTTAAAAAAACTTGGTGCATAAAAATATGCACTAGGGAGCAAGAGTTGTTCTCTGGCATACTGTAGAAGGGATGTAGGTGTAAATGATAACTGTGAGAATTTTTAAATACGAAAGATGTGGTTTGCAAAAGAGCCAAATGCAATAAATGGTGAAGTACAAATGTCAAGGTATAAAATTTATGTAATGGAAAAAGGTATTTGGAAGATATTATGGCTGAAGACCTTGTGGGAAAGACATAGTTTTGTCCTCCAAACTTCTCAGAGGAAATCCTGACAAATATTTCAGATGAAAGTTTTAAGATAGTCTACAGCTATTCCCCGAAGTCTTATATAAGACTTACTAGATTAGGTAAAGAATTAAGACGTTCTTAACTGCTGCCAGTTATCATCTTAGTATAATTGATTCAGTGTGCTAACCAAGCTTGTATCTCATCTTATCAATAGCTGAAGTAACTCCAAGGTATTTGGCCTTTCAAGTGTCTCAAACACGCAATCATTTAATAGCTTCTACAACAGCTATTCCTTTCTGCATAAGCCTTTTCTTCTTAATAACAGAGATTACTGAAAAAGATGCCATTGAACAGAAAGTGAATTTTAAAGACATGTAAACTTTAAATTGTTTAAAAAAATTGATGTAGCAGCTGCAATTTCTTTGCAAAGGTAGATCCAATGCTCAGTTGAAAAATGTAGGGAAAACCTATGCTGATACATTCTTGTTATTTACAAATTATTATTCATTTAATATCATAATACCCTTAAGAGGAAATGAATAACTTCAATTGCTGGACTTGAGTGTTATAGATAGTAGTTCAGATGAATAAAGCTTTAAAATTATAAATATACCAAAAAAAGTCTGGTTACAAATATATGCATTTTTTAAAGCTGTAGAATAACTGTAAAATGTCACCTTTATGTATGGGATGAAACTCACGGTAACAGATACCTTATATATTTTTTCCTACTCCCATGATGTGTGACCTAGCCAATGATTGGTATTTTGAAAGGAATTTGCATATGTCTTTTGAGATGACACTGCAACAAGCTGCTATTTTGTTTTTTTAAAAATCAGACATTTACTATGCTTACTATTTTCTTCTACTTTAAGACAGTCCACATCCATTTGTTTTTAGTATTTTACCCAAACTAATTTCAGGACTTTATGTAAGAGAATGTGAACTAGTAATAGTGCTTCTATCACTAAATCTTGTACTATGTATTTTTCTTAATTTAAATTTATTTGTTTTGCTTAATTTTTATTATTTTTTTTTTATAATCCCATCCTCTGTGCAAAACTCAATGTTTTGTCATCTCCTGGAGTTCACACCTGCAAATAGTTATGCACAGCAATAAGTATCTATTCTGGTTAGCATGTGTTTCAGATGACCACAACATGATGGACTTCTGGTATTCCATAAAACAGTCATAAAACTCCTACTAACTTCAGAAGTACTAAACTTTAGGCAATATGCAGGATTTCTACATGAAACTGTATTCAGTAAGTTGAGGATCTGTGTCATGGATGCCTGTCCTTAAAAACTGAAAGTGCTCAAGAAGAATGTATTTAGTGGTGAGGGACCTGGATTGCTCCTGTTTAAATCAAGTAGTTCCTTGAGAACAGAACATTGTAAGTGTAATTTAATTTTATATAACATTCATCAGTGACAAGATGTTATGACTTTGCATTTTAATTTTCAGTAGTTTCTGGAAACCAGACTTGTTCATTTCCACTGGGATCCAAGTGATGAGAGCTTGTCCCCAAGGTGTGTCACAAACTACCTCTGGGATATTAAGTGTTTCAGTCTTTCTGCTGCTCACTCTCCACCTATAAATGTCACCAATAAAGATATTTTCATCAATTTTGTGTGCTGCTCATTAAACCTGGAAGGTTTTTCTGCAAAAATGTATCCCTCATTTTACTTAGGTACACTGTCATGAGTGATGTAGCACGGTATATAGAGACCTCTATATACTGCTGTACTGTAAAATGCTAAAAATAATGTGAACATTTTGTCAGGTTTCTTTTGACATGCTATTCTTGTTTCAGGTTTACAGTAAATTTATTACTCAGACCAACTCTGGCTCAAAGTCCCACTGGCTCACAGGAAGATAACTGTGGCCAATAATAAAAAAAAAAAGTAAGAAACTCTTAGCCTGTATCTTTAAAAAAAACGAAGAAAAGTATACCTTTTTCCCAAAAAGAGTCACAATTAATTTTTATTCTTCAGTTTAAGAAACAGACATGTAAAAATATGCATTCCCATTTCACAAAATCCCCAGAAACTGTGATTTTCACATAAAGACAAAAGAATTCAGCACAGTGGTCTATGCACTAGTCTCCCAGGTTCTACGTACATACAATTTATGGAATTAAGTTTTCCACAGGAAAACTTCATTCAGGAAGTCTGCAAGTGAAGTCCTGCTGGTCTAAACAATAAATATTTTTTAAACTTTTGGATATAATTCATAGAAGATATGCAGTAAGGAATGAAAAATGAAATAGAAAGAAATTAACAGCTTTATGATAGAAACTTTGGATGCCTAACAAAGCATCTCCTAATCACCATCTTAAGATGTAGACAAGTCAGCCCAGAGGATCAATGATTTTCATGATGAATTTTCTGTCTGCCAATGCCTATAATTCCCCACGTGTGCTTAAATTTGGAAATAGGGATCTAGTAGTTTTTCATGCTTTAAATAAAGACATTATTAAGTAATAAAATCTTTACAAACGTCACTTAATCAGCCATGAAGCAGACCAATGACATAATGTTACAATTTACATTTTAAATTAAAAAAATTGACAAAACTGTAGTTTTTTATATAACATATGTTTAGCTTGGGTGGGCAGGTGGGGTCCAATCTTGTTAAAGCAAACATATTATACCCAATAGCAAGAAAACTAGAGGAGAGTATTAAAGGACTGATTGATGAAAGTAGTTGACATGAGCTCATGCAGTATAATAACTACTCATATCCTGGGAATGTGCCCCTCTGCAAAGGGATATGTAAAGGTATTACATGAGTGAGGTTATAAATAAAATATGGAAGTGGCGCATTGGCTACATGCACATGAGTCAATGCTTAATAGATGCACGTGGGCTAGGACCAGTGCCCCTTCATTCCATGTTTCATTTAGTGAATGGACATAGCTAGGCGATGCTGAAGAACACTTTCCTTCGCAGTGGGTCAGTCTCTAGAGGTGCTCCTCTCACTTTCATTCCTCTTTGCATTGGCTAAAAACAAGAGGTTCTTGCTTCTAACTTTTGTTCTTCCCATACCTAAAATTAAAGGGTTTAATATAAGGTGACAATGACTAAAATTTCACTTCTGAATTTTGAAAAAAGGACTTGCAATAATATTATTCTTTTAGTTTAGGTTGAACTATTTAATCATATACTGTTAAAACCAGTTTCTTATCACTTATAAGCCAAATTCCTGTTCCATTTAAACTGACACAAAGCTGAAGAGGAAAAAATATGAATGATGTGAGTAGGTCTTTTGTCAGCAAAATGGAAAAATCACCCTTTTTTTTCAGAGACCTTCTGTCACTATAATAGAAGAAGAGGTAGTCATCTGGCAAACAAAAGCACTTTACCAAAGTTTCCCTTCAGCCTGTCAGCTTTCCCCTTTCCCAAAATAGAGAAGTTAAAACTCCCCTTTTTCTTTCTTTTTTCTTTTCTTTTTTTTCTTTTTAGTTTAGAAAAAGAAGTGAACAATAAGGGAAAGAATTGTCTTCCCAAATCTCAGATGACCTGAAATAGTGACTGAAGAGAGAGGCAAGTTAACGTGCATCTTTTCAGAGCTGTGACTCTGAAAGAAAGGATGTATAATCTTCAGTTAAATGGGGAATTTCCCCAGCATCAAAAGATGTGTTAGGGAATTTGCAAGACTTGTTTAAGAACTTAAATTTACAATATGTAGGGAGTTTTTTAGTGTTAAATTCAAGTGCTTTAGCATGGAAGAGGTTAACCTATCCACCCTTACGCAATATGTATGGATATGTAACATTTCCTATGGAAGAACAATTTAAAACATTTAATTCCAGAAAAATTGAAATGGAATTTAAAAACAAAATCTTGCTGGAGCACCATAAATTCTCCAGTTGCAGGGCTCCAGTAGAGTAAGGCAGCTTGAGGAACCTTCACAACTTCAGCCTGCAAAATTGTGGCAAAAAGCAGAGATGTGTCCCAGGAAAATCTGGGATCCCACCCATAATCCTTCAAAAGATTTTCAGATCTTCCTTCACAGTCCAGTGGAACTGATATATTCCTATTCCAATACACACCTTCTGACAGGAGTGTCTTCAATAAGAAATGGGAGTAGAATTTAGGGGAAGTCAAGTATACTTCAGTCTTCTTCACACACAGAAAGACATCATCCCAGATTTTAATGTTCTTAAAATACAATTTTATGAATTGTCTTACCTCTACGTATTTGCCTTCGTCTCTTGTTTTCTATATATCAAAAAAGTGCCCAACATAAAGTGATTCCCTGTCTATTTTATATGAAATTTGTCCATTATCAATTTAGTGTCAGAAAACTAAGATCTTTTATGACTTTTCACACTTTAGAAGTTACAAACAGCTGCATTTTTATGTTAGAGTTCAGTCTTAAGCATAAGTTTTTTGTTAAATAGTGACACAATCCTGACACTTTTTTTTTTTTAACTTAATGCTAAATTCACTTACTTAAGCTTTTGCATGTCGGTAGCATCTGGAGGGTTTTGCTCTTTGTTAAGTAGCTAAGATGACTAGTTTTCCACTTCTGGAAAATGTTACTTTCAGGGAGGTAAAGGATTTATAATAAGGGGAAAAAAGCGCCAAGAATTACAGTATTACGAGCACGACATCTCTGTCTGAGAGTCCTAATTGCCAGACACATAAATGCTGGCTCACTCACCACATCAAAACAAATGAGGAAATATTGTTAAATGCAAATTTAGAACGCTCATTTTTCCTCTATAATACTGTATATTTCTACCAATCTAACAATGTGAGGGTGTCATGGAATGTAAGTAGTACTTGCCAGAGTAGGAACAGGTGGCCTTAAATTCAACAGAAAAACAAGAATTCAGCTGTCTAACTAACTCTCTATGAATTTAACCAATGCTAGGGGAAGGAAGAAATAATTAAAAGGAAAATGCAATTAAAAGTCTGTCTGTCAAATGTTTAGTGTCTGGCCCTGGAGCTAGGCAGGCCTACTAGGCCATGCCTTCTGCAGGCAGGGGCACTCAGCACTAAGGTCCTTATCTCTGGAATGTTTCTGGACTTTATCCAACATTTTTGTAATATCAATTTTTAAAAAAATCCAGGCAATATTAAGCCAGCCATTTCTGAACTATATTTATTTCATTAAAACATAAAGTGGCTAGCCATAGGCAAATTGTGAGATAAATATCTGAATGTAAACCAATGCTCTGTGCTGCAGCAACATGGGATACTCCAAACCAGACAATTTCAGTGCTATTGTACAAAATCCCGTAATGGCTATTTAGGAGATGAAAGCAAAAGAAACAAAGTAGTAGAAGCAAATGCTGAAGTTGCTCTTGAGGTATAGGATTCAAAAAAATATAATAAATAATTAAGTGATAAGAGGAACGTAATAGTGTAAATTTCTCCACTGTCGTTCTGTACCTCTGCTCAGGCAACTAAGTTGTGTTTGTATAAAGGGAAGCAAATCCAGATGAGGAATCTTCGATATCTATATGTAGGTAGCTATGTATCTGCTGTGTAACTCAGAATTGTGGTCAGTGGAAATCTAGTCAACAGAGTCAGCAGTGAGTAGAGAGGTACTCAGCTGATCTGCTTTTTGCTTCCAAGTGCCTTAACTTCCGCAGGTTCTAAGGTCTCTGCTTGCTTGATCCCAATTGATCTCCAGGAATCATCTGTCTTTTGTGGAAATGCTTACGTGTAAACACCTGAAGATAATGTCCTTTGATTTTGTACAGAATCTATCCTTATTTTCAGACCCTACTGTATTCCTTTATTCTTCTCTTTCATGCACTTTTCAAAGATTTGTGTGTAGGTCTCTAGCTAGCCAAGATCCTTGGCAATGGGCTGCTGTGCAGCTCTATGCTTACCAAGAGAGAATGAAGACAGTGGTACCGGTTTTGAAGGCAATAACTCTTTGAAGGTATAACTCTTCTATTGTACATAGAGTTACGATACGCTTCTGCTGTTGTGTTTTATAAAGTGGATTAGCTGATAAGACTGCCTATGAGAACAAAGGGCTGACTTTCCACACCCTGCTAGTTTTATGGCCTAAATGTGATAAACACACTAATTCCACTATGGTTTCCCAGAATACAGCCAGGCACAATATACAAATGTAGTCTTGAATTTTAATATTAACTACTAAAATCTGGTAAACCAATTCACCTCCTCTTCCTGGAAAAAGAATATCAGAAGCTGAAACTGCCCTAAAAAATTCAAATCAGAGGTTGGACATTAATTATAAACATGAGATCAGGACTGAACTGGGTAAGTTGCATCACTTGCTCACAGATCAGTTCATAATTTTTACACAATTTTCATTGAAAACAACCATCTTGTGGCTTCACAGGCGGGTTCAGTAATTCTGCTGTCATGAGTACAATTATAAAATAAACACAAGGGACTAAATCAGAGTGAAAGACTGAATTTGCCAGCTGGAAGCCTTAGCAAAATGATATTCCATGACCTCAGAAACCATTCAATACAATTGAACCTTGTCTATCCTTGGCAATATATTCACAATAAATGTAAATGACTGTTCCTCTCTGAACTTTGGGACTATATGAAACTGATCTCGTCCATGAAGATTAGATGTTCAATAGTGTCTTTTCTTATGTGAGGTCTTTATTACCCTGTGGTTAGTGTGTATGCTGCAGTATGGTTTAAAAATGTTTTACGTATTTTGTTACCAAGATTTTAGCTTGTATGGCTATTGTGGTGCCATTTTCTCTCTCTCCCCCCTCTCTCTCTTTTTTTTCTCCGAGTTCGTACATCTGATTTTTTAATACATATACCTTTCAATATACAAGGTTCTTCCATGTTGCTTTACCAAGTACAGTCCAGTCCCCATGGAAAAAAGGTTCTTTTTAAAGTTTTCTTTTTGGTCAAGGCATTTTCAAAGCAGAAACTAGGTGATAGACAAAAGCAATAAGAAAATAAATATTTTCTGCATATAATCTCTTTCCAACTATTGCAAAAAATGTAAAAAGTATTCCCTAAAACAGTCCTGAAAGCCAAGGCAACAGAGCGTCAGTTTTCCTTCAGGTATTGGAAATTTCTCCGTTAGCAAGCAGAGCAAACTGATAGCAATGTTTAAGCATAAATAGAGAAATATTTCTGGAGACGCACAGTACCCGCATTTGGGGAGGAGGAAGGGTAGATGGATATGAATCAGCACATAGTCCAAGGCCAACCCATTTGTGGCTGGAGCAGTCCTGACTCTTTTTGGTCGGAAAGGAGTCCAGTTCAGGTTCCCCAAGATCATTCTGTGATATAAACCTGAAAATATTATTAAGTGGGCACAATCAGGAGATTATCTTCAGGAATGCAATCATAAGGCAGATGTGCTTGGGATGTCCATGTACCTCTAGTCATTATTTGTTTTTCCTGTGGTTCAGGGGCCCACTATCCATGCATTGCAGTGGATCTGGCTATAGTATACAACACAGAATAGCACTGAAGACTGAGTCTTGTGCTTTTAAAATAGAGAATATAAAAGCTGGATGTAAGCATCTGTGTGAGTAAGGGAGCGAGTAGACACAAATAGTTACCATAGCAGAGCTATTCTAGAAAGTTTCTTTTAACACAACAAAATGTAGTTGATGTATCATAGAATCATCATGGTTGGAAAGGACCACCAGGATCATCAAGTCCAACCTTCATCCTAACATCTCTCTAGCCACTAGACCATAGCCTCAGGTAGATACAGTGGAAAGAAAATATCAGTTTTTGGCACCAAAATGCTCAAACTTGGATGTGTTTTAAAAGTCCAGTTTTTCAGCGCTGCTGATCACTCCCAAATTCATTAATACTATTTGCAGTTCCATATATTTCACAAGTTTTGATTTTTGCATACAAATCTGAAAATAACAACTGTTTCCTAATACATATTCATCTTATTGAGATATACATATATATCCATGTATGTACATAAAACCTGGATTTTTTTAGAAAGAGAGAGTCTATGTCTAGCCTCTGGCCTTAGTATTATATATGTATGTAAAACTCCATTTATATATTACTGAGGGGTTTCAATTAAAGTCCTATAAAACTTTACATTTAGATGAAATTCTCATTTATAATGTAACTCAAAGGCTTAGCAATTTTAAAAAATACTCATGAAAATTAGCAATAAGATATGTTACAATAATTTTTACATGATACATTACAGATGGACATTTGATTATTTCGATAAGCAACCAATTCAGTATCTGCACATGCCTCCATACCCAGGAACATCCTCCATCCCATAAGAAGTGAAACAACTCTTACCATATTTCACTTTGATAAAAAAACCACTTCTTTTATTTTAGCTTCCCAAGTAGTAAAATGAATTTTAACAGAGTACTTTGCTATCCAAGGAAGAAAGCACAGGAAGAGACTGAAGCTTACCTCCCATGAAGAAGAATGGCATAGAAACCACAGGTTCACTTAGGCCTGAGTTCATCCCACCAACTATTTAGCCTTAACTGAGTGTCCCAAGCAGGCATTGTACAGACCCATGGATTTTTATATAATTGGTGAGAAGACAGAGTTCACCTTGAGACCAATTTAGATGGTGTATGGGCTGCAAGTGCAAAGGGTTTTGTGGCTGATGGGTCTGAGGAAATGAACTGCTTCTGCATCTGGACCAGCTGCAACTTTCCCAAGACTGATCCTTTCAGCTTAAGTAAATTGCATTGCTGCAACCAAAATGAGACAGGCTGAAGGAATGAGTTATCATTGTTGGTGTTGAATCAGAGAAGACAGGATGCAATCCTGAAGCCAATGGGAGATAGTAGCAAGCATTTCTTGCAAACTCTGAAATATAAGAATATTATTACTGTCATAAATCAACTATAATACTTCTCAGCACTTTGTCAGCTAAATATCTACAAAGTAGGTCACACAAAACCAAACAAAACTTAAAATCATCAACTATCTAGCTAGTATCCTATTAATTTGTTTCTAAAACTTTTTCCCAAGAGTTTACTGAATTTCAGATGTTTATATCCTTTTATTTTATTAATAGAAGAATATCCCAGAACTTTTTACTTCCATCTTTGTCATGTTAAAATTGCTCTATTTCCGCAAAATTATTTTGAACTTCAACTGAATATAAGGTACTAATGCTAGGACGAATTATGGCCTTCATTTCAGTGCTAGAGATACCCATAAAATATGTGCATTCTGTAGAGCTTTTCTATTCTCTGAAGCCCTACTACTAATAGAAATGTTAGTATTCAGCCTCCTTTCAGCTGCCAAATAGAGACTTAGTCACATAGACCACCTGGCCTCCAACTGCTGCTCCAGAACAATGTAGGTCTCCTGTAGGGCCTGTGTCCTATTCACCAGTGACATCATGTTCAGTTACCTGAGGATGTCTCATATGGCACCAGGAGACTTTGTTTAAGCAACAGAATTGAGTCTTTTTTTGATACAGTCACAGTGTGTAGGGAGAGAAAATAAATGTTTGTAATTCTAGAAATCCTTTTTGATTGATCTTAAATTAGTCTTTTTTACTGAAGGTTAGTTTTTCTATGGTGATGTGTCCTCCCATAAGGCCAAGCAGTCTTTGAGAACCGCAGCCTTGGTAAGGGTTCCTTTTCTACACTACATAGAGGCAGGAGGAAAATTGGGTTTTTTGTTTATCAGAGGAGTAATAACCTGATTTGCAAGGACTAGGAAAGTCTTTGTGTGACATTTTTCAGAAATTGTCTTAAACCTACTAATGCATAACTTTGTTAAATGTGGCAAATCAGGAGATGTACATTGCCCCAAGTAATCTGCATGCAGTTTTACGTACCACAGTTAGTGAAGCATGTTGGTATCGGGACTGACTCCAGTTGTTTCCACATCCTTTAGAAGAATGTAAAGACTTTAAGAAAATCTGTTTTTCATATTAGGACAAATCTCAAATGTAAGCTGTCCTTTTACACGAGTGTAACTCTGCTGATATCAAGAGAGCTGCCCCAGCTCCCACATCATGCTGACCCAGTTCCCTCAGATGAGGTTTTTTGGTGATTGTCTCTACATGCCAGGTTATTTCCAGCTACCACATTGCATTGTTGTTAAAAAATTTGGTTTTATTTTAGGGCTTTTAAATTTCATGGATTTTTATAAAACTTACAAAGCCCTTCAAAACTGAAATGATTTCCAAAATGCTTGGACTTGCTGTTTAGTCAGCATCAGTCCTTTGCTTGTGTTGAATTTAACATGACAGGTCACATGCTGGTTGTAGTGGGTCTGGCTGAGCTGGGTCTGTTTTGTGCTGGGAGCTAGAAGGGTACTGATAACATATCTGTGTTGTGACTACTGCTGAGCAAGGATCCCAGCATTCACCCCTCCAGTGGGATGGGGTGGGCAAGATCTTGGGAGGGGACACAACCAGGACAGCTGACCCAAACTGACCAAAGGGATATTCCATACCATATGACGTCAGCTCAGCTATAAAGCTAGGGGGAAGGAGGAGGAGAGGGGGGCCGTGCCGTTGTCCTCCAGAGCAACCGCTACGCGTCTTGGAGCCCTGCTTCCCAGGAAGTGGCCAAACATCGCCTGCTGATGGGAAGTAGAGAATAAAACTTTGTTTGCTTTGCTTCCGCGCGCGGATTTGCTTGGCTTTGCTTCTATTATTATTATTAAACTGCTTTTTGTTTTCTCATCTTATATTCCTCCCCTTTCTTTTTGCTCTGCTGAGGAGGGAGCGGGGAAGGAAAGGGGGGGTGATAGAGTGGCTTGGTGGGTACCTGGCACTCAGCCAAGGTTAACCCACCACACTGGTTTACTATTTACTCCATTAGAGCTTTACGTTGGAATGAAATCAGTACATTAATAATCTGACGATGATACTATGGTATATTATAATAATCATTATGATTATATAATTTAATTAAAAATACATATGAACTTTTCTAGCAACACTTTAAGTTATTCTTGGTATATTCTGTCTGCATTTTTGGTAAAGGTACAAGTTATTCTTCTAAATTTGTTCATATAATTTTGTCAATCTCTACTTGAGTGTCCAAAATTTTTTTGGCTCTTTTGTGTTGGTTAAGCATATTGGTCCTAATGATGAGGGTATTCTCAAGACACTTTAACTCTCTGAGCTGATGTCAGCCAATAAGCACGTAGGTCAGCCAGAAAGCTGTTTAAGGTTGTACATGGAAAAAGCAAGAAAGAGGAAAAACAAATACAAAGAACATCATGTACGATATGCCTTCCAGTTAAAGGAAGATTCCCCTGTGGGAAAAAAAAGAGAAGGCTTTAAGTATAAAAAAATTATACTGTCCCTTTTGACACCTCTTTCATAACAACAAATGTAACAAAGAGATGTTGTGATATTGGATTAAAAAGCTTTTGTCACCAAAGTAGTGGTTGCCTCAACCAGTTCAAGCAATTATCCCAGTATAGCCAGTGGCTCCATGGCAAGAAAGAGATCATTTTAAATGCTTTTACTTATACCAGCCTGCCTACAACTCTCGTGGCTTCAGTGCTGAGAGAGATTTAAAGGAAATGAAAACCAAAGGAGACCTTATTCGGTCTGTTGGTTATTGCTTGCCAAATCAGCCATCTGTGTACAGAGCCAGTCTCTGTATCACTTGTGGCCTTCCCTTGGCTTCTGCTCAGAGAGCTTAGAAACTGTTTGTTGTTTAACAGAGCCCTCAGAGATTTTTCTTGGAACGAGTTATTTCTGTAAACCAGAATACATTGACTGAAAATTCTTTTACAAAGCCTTGAAATAGGAGCAATTGGATGCACTCTTCCCCTACTAAATATTCACTGGGAAACAGCAAATAAAATTTGAGATCTGCACCTCCAAATTTTTATCTGTCATTCAGCAATTTAACACGCTCAGGAACATTGTCTGGTGTCTATGCAAAGACTTCTCAAATGAATTAATGCTGTCATCACAACATGAAGGTTACTCACTGTCTTGCAGAATTAGGCCAATGATAGGGAGCAAATTTCTGTGTCAAAAATAGTAGCACTGGCAACTTAACAAGAATTCGTGTTTGAGAGACTGCATGGACATACATATAAACATGCATGTTTACAGTTACTATATATTTGTCTGGGAGTCAGGCATTGCAAATTTTTCCTTTTTATCTATGCAAGATAAAAATTTAAAGGAAATCACTTTAAAAAATCACACACAAACCTCTCTTTTTTGTTTGTTTCTTCAGTGAAAAAAAAAACCAAACCCTGAAGTATATTGTATAGAACGGAAAATAATTTGAGCTGAAAACAACCGTATTTGGTGATTTGTC
This sequence comes from Eurystomus gularis, assembly GCA_013400335.1. Taxonomy (NCBI): domain Eukaryota; kingdom Metazoa; phylum Chordata; class Aves; order Coraciiformes; family Coraciidae; genus Eurystomus; species Eurystomus gularis. The sequence continues at coordinate 57,324 of VZZY01014202.1, read as the reverse complement.
TTTGGAAAGTAATTCTTAAGTAATTCTAATTTTCATAATGCAAATGCTTGAAAATGAAAGCCTGAAATGTTTTCCCAAGTATCAATGTGAAAGTTTCTGAGTTTTCCCCTTCTTTGGATGAACGCCTTCTCCCAAAATTAACCCCAAAATAATGAACCATTTGCATCTTTCCAATAGTGTCTTTATGACAAGCAACTTCACACTGAGGAAAAATTAAATGCCAGCATACTAGTTGGTGTCCACTTAACCAATACCAGTTTTTTGGCTTTCTCTCTTCCTTTCAAAGAATAAATGTGGGTAATCTATTCAGATTGCATTAAAATTTATATAAATAATTTCATTATTGAATTCTTCCTAATGTGTGGCACTTTAGTAAGTTGATAGCTAAAGAGCCATATTTTCATACCTACAACAGGACATAGCTGCAGAGCTGGCCCTAAGTGAATTAGCTGGAGTATTGAAATTAGCATAGCTGCATTAATTACTCAGTTATGCTGGCCTCTGAGTGTCTGTAGTTCTGCTTTGCATATAAACACACTCTAGTGTCCAAACTAGAGATTTTCAAAACCCTGTAACTTGTTTCTCATTGTGAAGATGCCATCAAAATGTCTACGTAGTAGACAGTGTGGATTCATCCCTTGAAGTTGTCATAAAGTTATGGTAAGTTGTCAAAATGAGTCCAGGGTGAGTGATGGGGTGGGATACCCCAAATAAAATGATCAGAGTTGATGTAGGGTATCAGACTGATGGGCAAGGGAAAGATTTTCTGTTCCTGATCTTTTTATCTTGCAAGTCAATTGGATTCACACGGAATAAAACATGACTTAGCAGAAGCACTGGTAACAGAATCCAAACTCTTAAAATTAGCTAAAATTGTAAATAAAAACAGACTTCAGTAGCTCAGCTTCGTCTGAACTCACAGAATAGGAAATGCAGTATTATTTAGATTTTTTTTTCATAATTTTAGCAGAAAGTAAATACTCACAGGTAAAGATCAATACTATGTAGCTTTTTAAAGTGGAGTTCAAAAACAAATTCAGAGAATTTGTGGTTGATCTTTAATTCAATAATGTTATAGAAATTAAGTTTAAAGAATCAAATTTCACAATTTCAAAAGGGAATCCTCTATCTAGTGTAGCTAAATGAGGTTGGATTTTCACATCTTATTTTCATTCTTTGACACTCATTTGATCATTGTCAGATATCTCCACAGGTCACAGCCTTCTCTTCTGAATGTAAATCCAAGACTTACTACAGTGTCTTTTTGACTGACAGGACTTTTTGATGGCGTTTGATTCTCAGTTTCAGTTATAATCCTTAAAAATTATATTAACAGGCTTTATAATTCTGCAATTTTTGCTGATCCATTTTGTTTCATTTTCTAAAATAGACTGCCTGAAATATTAACTTTATTATTTTGACCCAGCCTGAATTTGTCCTGAGTTCTGGAAAATGTTCAGCTGAAACTACTAGGACACCACAGAACACTCTGAAGAAACAAAACTTATGTCCCCATAAATGTCAGTAAAGGCATTTCAGAATAACAAAACAAACATGATTTAAGTATTCTGAAGTCTTATTTGTTCATATCGCTCAAAATATTCCTCAGTTGCTCTGTCTACTTGTGAACAACTATCATGGAAACATACTGAAACCACTGGGAAAATAGGCCAAAATGCCTTCAGAGGCCATGCAACTAATGGAGTGATGCTGGATCAAAGGAATATGAACACTTTCCCTCAATTTCCCACCAGCTGAGACTCAGTTTCAAGGTTATTTATGTGTTTTGGGCACAGTATTGACTTCTTGCCCTTACTGTTCAGGGACCCAAAGGATGAGTCCTAGTCATAGAAGCTATAAAAATCTGATGTCAGAATACTGGGGACTGGATCTTGCAGGAGCTGGGAAACTAAGCAGTGTGAAGGAGCAAGGAACCCAAGTGCCCAAGGACACAGCAGCTGAAAGCTCAGCAGATGGGATTCAGGAAGCAAAGAAATATGAAGCTGGTAAAATTACAGCTTGTGAGAGGAAAAGAAAGCTGGAGCTACAGAATTGAGGTACTCCCTTACTCCTTCCTCTTTTTGTCATTGAATCTTGCGGCCCCTTTGGGAAGGACAGAGGATATGAAAGTTGGAGATGAACCTATAATTTGAGCTATGGATTATACGGCCAACAGCTCCTTTCCATGCCCAAACTTGAATCACTGGGAAGCCTGATATGGCAACCGCAACTTGAAATCTGCCACCAAAAGCTATCCCTGAGGTCCCATGTCCTCATCATTGCTACCTACCATGCAGTCTACATGGAGAAACTTTAACAAGAACACAGTAGTCCTGTTGGTGGCAAATGCTGAATAAACACATCCTTCTGCCAATATAATCATTCCTAGTTTTCTTACTTCATGGGCCCCACCTCCTTTCAGCACCAGAAGTTTCTCTTGCCTCACTGGCACAAGCAAGTTCCTTGCACCATCTCAAGCTCATTTTCCTGTGGGTCTCTTAGTTGGGACTCTCAGGAGAGAGTTAAAACCAATGCCTTGTTCACATAGATGGCAACATAAGCCCTGAATTAGACCATGCCTCTGTCCCTTCTGTGTAGTATAAATATATTCTAATGATTTATCATGAATTTGCTTTTCCATTTCACATAAATAAAGTAGAATATTTGTGAAGCACACTCTGTCAATGTTAATATAAAATCCAGATGTCTGTTTTGCCAGCCTTATACTGGATGTTTGAATATTATCATTTTCTGCTGATTGGTGAGTTATTTAAGGGAACAACTTGGGAGTGCATGCTGCATTGCAGCTGCTGCAGCTAGTACCCTGGGTTCAAGATAGGTACAGGTGAATGATTTTAAGAATAAAGAATAACCAGCCATTTGCATTACTATTTCACAGAACTGACAACGTCTCAACTTAAAATGTGAAAACAGGTGATCATAAATGAATATTCTACTGTTACTCACTCTTTAAACAGCCACATGGGGATTTACTTACATGTTTCGTGATGTACTGCTGCACTGAGATAAAGAAGTGTAATCTCCCCAAACCTTGCCTCTTCTGCCAGCTCTTCTGCTCCAGACTTTGGAGCAACTCCCATTCCTGCACGTTTGCAACAGGATTAAAAGTTTCATCAAGATGGTATGTAGCCTAAATCAGACCATTCTAAGAAAGAGGAAATTTGTCCTGTATACATTTTGTGAGTAAATTATGTTACTCATTTTTTTACATAATGGACCAGTTCTAATGACTTTTCCTTGGAAAGGCTAATGTTGATGTTTCAAATGTCAATTTTCTTGTTGGGTAGAAATGAAAGCTATTTGCCATACAGTTTCCAAATGATTCATTCTCAAGAATGAAGAATTGCTCTCAAGGGTGCTGACTGCACAGTAGCCACCAAGGCCAGTGCCAGTAAGTATAACTTCTCTACTGAATTGGAGGTGCCAACTACGGTAACTTAAAATTAACTTTACAGGGCAGCTGTGTAAGGTGGCTGCTCTGCCATAGTCTGTTCTTGCCACAAATGCATGACCTTCACGCAGAGTGTGCTAATCAAAATCTAAATACTGCAATCAAATATTCCTCCATTCCTCTTTGGAAGTGATGCTGGAGCAACTTGATCCTGGTCTCAGAGAAAATATTTATTCAGCAGTACACCATATGAGGACAGTTATGCAATATCTTATATCTTAGGATACATTGTTAATGCTCTGCCAAACTCTGATCTTAGATATGTGTGGAAAAACCCATATTGCATCAACTGAATTAGTCAAAACTAATTGGTAGAAATGACACTAAGCTTTAGCACATCGATGTCAAATATATATGCACTAATATATCTGAAGAGAGGAATGAATATGCAAATGCAAGGCCAGTTGAGGAATTCCCACTGATTTTTCTGGGCTTTGTTTCACATTGTAAAGTAATACCAGGGTCAAATGACATATACTTAGAAATGACTGTGTAAGGGAAAACACATCTGCTGCTCTAACAAGTTTTTTCTGAAGTAGTTAACAATTTTTTTGCTTTTGTCATATACAAAGTTTTGCTGACAGAACTTTGCCAAAGTGCTACATAGCTCCAAAGCTATATCCATTCTCATTAAGACAATACTGTTATCCTAGATTAAAGTCAGTGCTCATGAGTGCAGATTATGCCTTAAAAAGGCTACTCACGTGGGTAAAAGGTAGAAATGGAATTGAACCTTTGCTTTAAAAAAGTCCTTTTTGTAATATTATTCTAGTAACTTTCTATAAAAGTATTCCAGAATCTATCTGAAATAGCTTACAAGAACAGAATATAAATTTTATTAATAATAAAATTATAAATACTTTTATAGAGGTTTTTTTCCCTGGCTTTGCAATGTTGTATTGAAATTTCTGATTAACAGCATTTGAAATAACCTGGTCTATGATTGGATCTGCAAATTTTTTAGTGAACATGCATGTGTGGGAGAGAACACATAATTAGAGAAGCTTAGCTCTTACCTTGTTATTTAATTAGCTTGTTGTTCAACAGTAGTCAGAAAAGTAAATCAAATGTTGGAAAGGAGCAGAAAAGAAAAGAGAAATTAAAAGTTCTGCCCCTGTACAATGCTGTGGGGCTCTTACGTCTTGAGTTCTAACAGAATTCATTTTGCCTCCATTACAAAGAGAATACAATGGCAGAGGAAAGAGGAGGAAGAAGTTGAGAGGTTAGGAAGAGTTTCTATACAACTAATGAAGAAGGAACCTTTACTACTAAGCAGGAGATAAAGGAAGGAATACATAGTCCATTAAAATAATGAGTCATGTAGAGCAGGGAATGATTATTCACTGCCTTTCACTTTTCTGCTATGATGTAAAAATTTCTTTCATTTTCCTGCTGATGTAAAAATATCTTTAGCCTGGAACTCTGGAAATATTAAAGCTTCAAATGGTTAAAATACATTATTGGAAAAAATATTGGGAGAAAATCTATAGTCATTAAATAAAAGCCATAGCCTCTGAATGAAGAAGTTCCTGAGCAATATTCATGGAAGCTATCCCTACATTCTAGGCTTGCTTTTACCCTTTGCCTTAGGATTCAAATACTGTGTAAGGGTTCTTCTGTAGAAAAATAGAATATAGGAAGGAGTTTGATTTTACCTGAAAAAAGCTTTCTTATGTCCCCATTTGGAATCTCCCACCCTATTGCAGTTAGGGCCTGTAAATATCAGTTGTCCAGAGGAGGAAGAAGTGATGCAGTGTTCGTAGGAAATGACATAAACTGGTAGGTCACCATTGCTGTGTCAGTTTCATTTAAAATGAAAAGTTAAAAGCATAAAAGAAAGACAAGAATAAAATAACACAGAAGACTTGTTAAAACGGAAGTCTTTATTTAAAATACGGTATTTTAAAAGGGTGGTTTTGGTTCAGGTAGGATAGGGTTAGTTCTCACCAGGAGCTAGGAGCGTGCCGCAGCTCTGGTCATTCTGTTTGGTTTATATCACTTGCTTTATATATTTTTTCATTACTATTATTGTTATTACTATTATTTCTTCTCCTCTTGCATTGTTCCATTAAATTCTCCTGATCTCAACTCATGGTTTTTTGTCTTTTTCTCCCTATTCTCCTTCCCACCCCACCGGGGGGAATTAGAGGGTGAGTGAGAGGCCACGTGGTGCTCAGCTGCTGGCTGGGCCTAAACCACGACAAAGAATAAAACTTTATCATGTTACTCCTCATTTTTCAGTGTCTGCAACAGGATTAAACAGTACATGTGGGATTATTACATGTTTGATTTTACTCATAATTCACCAAGCAATAATGCTGTGTCCCAAGTTTGCAATGCTTGCTGATCTCAAGAAAGATTACTTGTTGTAAGGTCTGTCTGTGCAAAGTTGTGGTTAATGTGGCTGGATAACCCCTTCTGTGCCGGGAGCACACAAACCATGAGCAAGGTACCATCCACAGCTGTTTATAAACGCCTTTTGATGAACCTCTTGTGCTGGAGGTCTGTGGCTCTGTGCTTTATGCACTGACCAGGACAGCTGCCATCATTTGAGTGGAAATTCACGTGGTATTTGAATTGCTGTGGGCTTCCAGCTCTTAGTTTCTTTTTCCCAGCAGACACTGTAAATCTCTGTCCCTTGATAGGATGATGTTCTGAGGCCTAGAGGCTGTTTTAGCTCCAGTGGGGCTTTGTGAAGTAGTGCTGTTTGTGACCTGAGGCAATTTGTGTGAACAATGCCTCTGCTTGAAACAGAGAGGCTGCTAACCTGTCAGATTTGACCCTTTTTAATATCTGATTGTCTACACACATCAACAGATACCTTTGAGAATCATTACTTGAGATACATTTGCAAAAACGATGGTTATGCAGTTTTTCCATCTATAGTGATTCAAGGTACCATACAAGAGAGTACAGCATGATTTTGAAACACTGAAATACTAATCCATTTACATTTTGTTTGTATATTATTCTGTGTTTTCTGAGTGTATATGGAAAGCATATAAGTCCTTTCGTATTCCAGCATAACAGTACTAGTGTCAACATGATATCTATCAGGCAAAAATGTTCTCTCAATTTTTATTAAAAAACAGTGGTTAGTGACCTTCTCTCTCATCCCTTCATTGGTTATAAACTGAGTATAAATTCAGCCTTTTGACTCCAATTAGAGGTTTGAGATTTCTTGGGAACAGATGACGTATCTATAACTCAATATATTTGCCTCATTCATCTGTTCTCTGTTGGTAGGTTGTAAGTTATCAGGTCATGTGCTGCCTTGCCTGCATCTTTGTATGTGCAGAAGAGAACAGGATGGGAAGTGTTTCCTGCCCTAATTGGTATTTGGGTTCTTCCATTGCATGAAAACTGTACAATAACAATCCATGGACGGCTTTTTGACCTTCTCTAAAGACATTTATTTCTGGCCTCACTGAGGGTTGCTTTTTCAGGGGAGAGTCATATTAAAAGGACAACAAGCACTTCTGCAGCTTGGAGCAACATCAGACATAAAGTATCAGACTCTCTGAAAACTGGCAGGTTCCAAAACCAGCCGCTTGTAAAACCAAGAGAAGACACAGATCATGATAGGTCCTGACATCCATTAAGGGACAGTGACATCCTCAGTAAGTGATTTAGTGGGAAAATAAGTTGTTAAACTTGTACAGATAATTCTAATCATAAACTCAATCCCTATAGGAATAGCCATCAAGCCGAAAAAAGTATCTTTTTCATCAAACCAAAAATTGTTTCAGTGTAACATATGTCACTGTTAACTGCTGTAGTTTATGTGAACCCACTGCTGGAATCAATTTTCTTTGAGAATTCTCCATTTATCAAGTTTCATTTACGAATTGTAGTTACGTGGCTGGTTTTGGTGGTGTAGACAGACTGAGGTGTAAAAGCAAACCTGGGGGAATAGCAAAGGTGTAGAATGATTGTGCTGTAAATGCTGCTCTAACTGCAAAGGCTAAGAAAGCCAAAATAACAATACAGCTTTTATGGAAATCAAACAAAAAATTAAAGAATACACTAAACACCCTAGGAAAGATTATAAGGAGTCAAGGGATGATATTGTTGACAAGGCATAAAGCCAAACAATATTTGTCCAAAGCTGATAAGGAAAGGGGGAGTTAGAAATTAGAGAAGATTAAGCAGATATTTTTATGATTTTGCTTAGTACAAGGAAGATCTCCAAGGACTGGGCCATGGTTAGCATAACCCCAAGTATTAAAAAAGGGGTCTAGGAATTTACTTAGAAATTATATGTCAATCCATTTAGCCTCATCTGGGACAAAAGCGTTTCACAAGATCAAATAAAGATACCCTTGGAAAAATTGACAGCCTGAGAACAGCCACATGTTCTCAGGAAGTGGAGAACATGCTTGAGCTGGTTGGAATTCCTGACGGATATTATTACTGCAGAGGTGCAGGGTGATTTGCTCTAGTAACAAATAAAAAATACGGAATTTGCACTGTGGTTGTTCAGGTATTTTGATCATATAAACATCTTAGAACTTTAAACTGATCTGGATGAATGTTCTTTTGTTCAAGGATGAGCAAATCCGATTAAAGATTAAAGGTGCTTCTTAAATTCTATTGGCTAAAGATTTTTACGCCATGATCAGGCTTATACTCTGTATTTAGGATTCCTGGGATATCGTAGGATTGTTCACAATGACAAAAGAAAAAAAAAAAAGCGCATTTGTGAATACTCTTGTTTCTGCACTACTAAGATTAAGAGAAGTGGAAAAGAAATAGGAGGCAAAAAGTACTTTAGAACATTTCAGACTTTCTCTAAACTGTATTCTGCCTCTTGGAAGAGCCAGCATAGCAGCAGAGGGATGGTTCACTAGAGTAAATGAAGCTTTAATTTGCTTAATTTGTGAATATGAGCGGTGTTTAACACAAGCTTAGCAATGTTCTTAAGTAAGCATGTTTAAGGCTAGAATAATCTCAAGGTTAACGGTTTTGTTTTTCTCTTAGTGCACCAAACTGCAGCTAACCTACTGAGATTAACTGACTTCTTGTTGACTGCCAGTATTGAAATATATTCAGGTAACTTTTCCTGGAAAAAATTAGATGGATATTAGGTGAACACACAGAAAGGAGCCATCTTCAGTGAATACTGAAGTTATGGCTCCAAGAAGAACTTCTTCAGGAATAATAAACTTTGCCACTTGCATGACTGTTGTGATTTCATTATCACCATAAAATTCCCAGATTGCATGGATTAGGCAGAGAAGTTAGCAAAATGAACAACTGTCAAGTGAAAACTTTCCAACAGACCTTAAGGGAAGAGCTTTAACCATCAAATCACATTACGAGTAAATTATTTTATAACTGACATGGAATTATAGTAAGTCAAAGTAATAGCTGGATTCTCAAAATGAATATATCCCAAGTTATTCTATAAAGTTCAAGAACTTTTTATGTAGGGAAAATACTAGAGATTGTTACTCTAGGAATGAAAAATACATATAATGGGAAGATTTTAACCTGTACATCCTAAATCATTTTGGTTTTGAAGCAAACAAACAAAAATATAAAAACTGATTGCCTCTTCAATATTTATTTTAAACTCTCACAATGAAGCCTTCACTTATGTTTGAAAATTAAGGTTGTTGTTCCCCCTTAAAAAAAATGGGACAAGACACCATGGAATGTGTCTTGCCTTTACATACATACACAATAAAAACAATTGTGTTATAACATGCAAGAATGGTGAAGAATTAAGAAGAGGAACATTTCATCTTCTTTTCTGACTGCTATCAAAAGATCTTCAGCAAAACTTTTCCTGTCTCTATCTCTCAGGTTTTTTAGGTTTCTTTGAATGAAATGTCTCCCACATATCTCTGTCAAATGGCTACTAGTCTTACTGTGGAAAACAAGTGACTGTGAGAGGTGAGGAGCATTTCTGCTCTTGTCTTGATGGCGCAGACTGGGTTCAGTGTGTGCCAATAGTGGTGAATGGGAGAAGGACTATCCCTAAGGCTTTGGTGAAGCTTGCAGATGAATGCTGCAGCTGCTGTGGAAATTTTCCCACTTGGCATCAGGCTTAATCTTAGTCATTGTGAAATCTCACTGAGGGTCACTGTACCTGAAGAAGCTACAAAATCTGGGAATACACTCCTATGTTCAAAAGCTATTTTGCTAGGATTTTAGAGTTGAAAATGTGACTGCTAATTATTCTTATTTTTTATTTGAGTCACTGAAATGTTCCCCAGATTTTCAATTTAGCACTAGACGTGGATTTTTTGGCCTTGGATATATTGAAACAGTTAAGCTTGTTAGAAGTACATGCTAGTACAAATGGAATTGAAACCAGATTTTTGAAGCAAGGAGTCTAAAGTAACAAATTATTGACACATTTCATTGCTTCCACTACAGTCTAAAGTATTGGACAAATAAGTAATATAAATTCACAGTTTAGATAGCTTTTTGGAACAATGGAGGGCCATGAATTCTTTATGGTCAAACATGATATCTAATCACTCAAGTAACACTGCTTTGCTTAAAACAGCAGATGTCATTTTTGGATTAGATTTTATATTAGGGGTTTTTTTGGTGAGGAAAATATGCATTATTTCTTTTGTTATATGAATTATCCTGACTTACAATCTGACATCTATCATGTGGGGTGGAAATCTAAAAAAAAATTGGCTTCATACTGCTCTAATGCTTAATTGTTATTTAGAATGGAAAATGGCAATGTCACCAGATCAAAGTCTTCTCAAAATGAAAATGAATTCCTTGAGTACTCCAGAGATTTGTATCCACATTGGATCATATTATCTACAATTCTTGCAATAATCATTTTATGTCTGTCTATAAACACAGAGCAGATGCAGGTTTCCCCTTCTCATAATGCTCTCATATATCCAGCATCAGGAGAGGCTGGCTTAGCATGCAGTCTGTTTACATAACTTTCTATGTTCAGCAGATTTCATACTGCTTTATTAGCATATTCAAGAGGTGGCCTTGTGTTTGACCAAAAGTGGTGAGAAATCCAATGCATTATCTAGACAATACAGAACACCACAACTTTGTTTTATGGAATAGATCTTCTTTTTTTTTTTTTTTTCCCCTTGAATGAAGGGGCAGACCTTCAGGAGTACATGGTGAGACTTGTACTTTTTATAATTGTGACAAGTTTCATTTCCATGTGGGCTACTTGATTAAAAGTGTGTTTGGAATCAGGCCATAGGCAAAAGGTGGTATACAGCAAGAAAGATACCATCTGGAAGTGGAAGAGGATTCCTGCTACTTTTCTTAGTCCTACATGTCATCTTGAGAGCTTCATAACGCAGGTGGAAAGTTGACTGCACCTTTATGAACTGCGCAAATTTTAATTGCTTTCAAGTAATGCACTATTTTTGGAGGGGCTTGAGGAAAATAGTGTTTTTCCTTTGGATATTACTGAAAAAGATACACAACAAAATATACTGATTTTTTTCCATGAAACTCTCTACAAGACCCTTGATCGTGGTAAGGAATACTTCCTCTGCTCAGCTTATTGCTTCTAGCTTTATGTAATTATGATTCTAGTAGGGCTGGATCAGTTGTTAGGCTTGAATTAGAGGCACTAAAAAACAGGAATACAATTTCAGACACTAAATCATGCTCTTATGTTACCTAAAATACAGAGGGGAGGGGCCGGAAATGAAATTTTTCCTACTTTTTTTTTTTTTTCAGAAACCAAATAATTATTGTTTCTTATTTATAGTTAATTGTTTATTTCCTTAGTGGAATTCGGGGGGGGGGGG
>VZZY01014202.1:25022-46073 GCA_013400335.1 Eurystomus gularis | reverse complement strand
GGGGGGGGAAAGGGGACAAGTCAATAAAAAACCAGAATTTTTCCACCATAATACCAAAATATACGGACCTTTTATTGGAAACCCAAGCAATCCACCCCAAGATTCTAAGTGAAACCACAAGTATTTCTAAAAAGAAAATCCCCTGCCCTGAATATTTCTGTTAAATAGCACAATCTTCTAGTTAAATAGTTAAATCTTCTTGAAAATCCTTGTCTTGTAGAAATAGACCTATATGTTTTGACATTTGGTTGTAGTGGAAAGGATTTTAATTTCCAATTTTTTAAAGCTTCTTGGTTAATCATATTGTTCACCTTTTTTAGAATTGGAACCTCTCCTTTTCTCCATGATCTTTCAAAAATGATGGAGAGTAGCACAGCAACAACACCAGCTAGCCCCCTCAGCACTTGTGGGTGGCTCCCATCTGGGTCCATTGATTTGTGGGTGTTCAGTTTGCCTAAATGGTCTCTAACCCAATACTTACTGACAAGGGGAGAGTCTTAATTCCTCCAGACTGTATCTCTTACCTCCAGGCATTGTGATTCCTGAGGACAGGTCTTAGTGGTAAAGACCGAAGCAAAGGCGGCATTCAGTAACTCCACCTTCTCTATGTCATCTGCCACCCGGGCACCCACCTCATTAAGAAGTGGTTGCACATTTTCTCCAGTCTTCCTTTTGCTACTGACATACTTGAAGAAGCCCTTCTTGTCTTCTTTTACATCCTTTGCCAAATTTAATTCCAAAAGGGCCTTAGACTTCCTTGTTGCATCCTTACATTCCCCAACAATGTTCCTATAATCCTCCCAAGTGACCAGTCCCTTTTTCCACAAAATGTAAACTTCTTCTTCCATATGAGTTTTTGCAGCAGGTCCTTGCTCATCCATGCAAGTCTCAAATCAAAGAACGATTTAGCTGCCATATAAGCAATAATGGATAGGAGGAAATATTCTTCAAAACATGGTACAAAGCTACATTTGAACATAAAAATAATCATGGATTCTGCAGATGTAGTCTTCTTTTCACATAAATTATTTGCAATACAAATTACTAGAGGTGAAAAAAATAACATCTAAGTTTCAACTGTGGCATATGAATCCATTTCTATTTTACGTCTACTTCATGCTGAGTATTGCCAAGCCAATAGATGATCAGTTCACAAAAGTTTGATTGCCTTTTTTTCTACAAGTAAGAAGCTGCTCAGAAAAAAATTTAAGCAAATAGGAAATGCTGCCTGACACAATGAAACAGAATACTTCTGATACGAGTTGTGACACCCAGGAATTAAAGAAAGCTTATTGCTATTGTTTCATTTTATCCTGTTTGAAAGGAAATAATTTTGAAGAGTCAAGATAAAAATCAAGGTTATTCAGCTGAAGGATGAAGTAGTTAAGAAAAAAATTGAAGTTAGAATTATTTTCACTGTCTCCTGAGATAGTTTGTATATACTGTACACAGAGACATGCATGGGATATATGTTTGCATGTAGGATACCACTGTCCAAATACGGTATTACTTACTGTAGGCCACCCACAACAACACCGCATTGGAGTAACTCTTCACCACCAGCAATGATTCAGTTAACCTTTGAATAAGCACAGGAATTTAAACTATGGAAAGATCTGAAACGTGACACAGTCCTTTGACACCTCGGTGTCTGTCATTAAAGATAATCCTGCATTAGGTACTGATTTCTGAAAATAGAATTAAAATACTTTGGTTTTCAATCTTAACCCTTCCATATTACAAATGTAACCCTGCCGTGTTAGGAGACTTCCTGAATTGCGGCTTCTCCTTTCAAGTCCGTTTGTTTGTGAAGGAGCTTTGAGGGGAGCACAGGGGCCAGCAAACACAAAACAGGCAGCTTCATCCCGGTATATGAAATGACTCTCTGGGTTGTAATGATCAGTGGACCACAAAAAACCCCCCAGAACTTCAAAGTCTGATCATGCCTCATCCTTCCTTTACTTTTTTTCACACTTCATATAGAGTGAGACATCAAAAGATAGAAACTTGTTGCTCGTTGTTTTTTGGTTTGTTTTTTCTTTGTCTGAGCATCGCCAATACTATGCTGCTATTTTTAACTTCATCTCTGATCCATCTTTTTTCCGTGGTTTCTGGCAGGTAGGACCTCTCTGTGGTGGAGGCCCTGGGATGTTCTGAGAGGCTTGCACTCTCAGATATGCTTTTACTTCATTTTTTTCTCCTCTTTCTCAAGCCTATCTATTCAAGTTACTAAGAAAACTTCAGTTTTCTTAGTGGGAATATCCTGATATTTCCTCAGTCTGCTGTTCTTCTCCTCTGTGCAACATCAAACAGTGGCAAACAATGACATGGTTTCATTTTGCAGTGGTTGTGTCTCACATGAATATGCAAAATAAAATAGTCAGAGGAGGACAACTTAGCAGCAGATTTCCAATGGAAAATAATGTGTGGGGATCCAAAGTTTATAGCCTATGAAACATGAGAAAGTCTTTGGCTTTATACTGTTTCCGAGAAATTGCCCATCAGTTTTTTTTGATAGGTTGTGCACTGCAGCTTATCTGGAATACGCAGAGTTCTGGCTGAGAATAGCCCAGGCACCGACTGTCCTACAAAGACAGCTCATACACCCCTAATCACTAGCAATGCTCTTGAGGAGTGGGACACCACCCCACAAAGCAGCTGATCTTGGAAGCATGGCAATAGTCCGACCTGAGCAAAGCAAACCTGGGCTGACAGAAGAAGACTTCTCTTGAAGCTGAACATGAACACCGACCAGACTCCACAGATGACAGTGTGCTCCACTCAACACAGAGCCCATGAAGGAGGACAGCTTGGTCCTTGACAGTCTTCAAGTGGCAACTACTTAACTTCACCCCAAGGGGCTGTAGTGCAGCTGCAGTTCCCTAAAATTAAAGCCATCTTGCATGTTTCTCTCTAGCTAAATTTCTGGTTCCTCTTCACAGGTGTCATATAAAGGAACAGAAACTTTCACAATTATTAGTTGCAACAGGGCTGTTGAAGTTTCATTATGAGTGGAGCTGTTTTAGGATCGGTCCTATATTAACATTTTAAAATCATTTCCACATACACTTCTGGAGGGAAAAAAAAAAAGAAAAAAGAAAGACAGTCTATGAGAGCTTCAGTTTAAAGGTGATCAATGCAAACAAGGAAAGACAGCAAGGGTTAAAAAGATTCCCTCAGGGATGTGGCCTTCGTGGAAGAAGGAAGGGGAAATCTTACCCTTGTCAGTGAAGCTTGTTTCACAGCACCAAAAAGGGCATTGCATTTTGTCAGGGTCCTGCTGGCTGAGTATTTGTGCTGTTTATTGTGCAACATTGCTCCCAATAACAATGTGAAGAGGACTAACTGGAGATAAATACTTTGAGATGCATAGAGTAGCCTGATATTTCCTGGTGGAATAGCAAGTGTATCCCTTCCATGACACTAATTTTATAATTAACTTGCTGGGCACTAAAGATTTCTCTTACAAATTAGACCTATTTGATAATCTATTCAGTGTTTTGACATACTTAGTGCTTTGCTGTTCATGTTCCTTCCTGGATAACAGTTTAATATGGTGACTTGCAGATGCCAGCAGTAGAGTCAGAGAGGTGCATGAATAAACAGAGTTTCTCCATGTTTCCATTGTTGATGCAAGAACCTGGTGGACTTCAAAATACTTGTTTTCCCTACCTTGCTATTTTATGTAAAAGCCTTGCCGAGTATTGTTTCTAACAAAGAGAATACAGAAAAGAAGAATGCCAATAAGCCTTTCTTGCTTTCAGTTTTGTGGAGAAAGGAGAATGTTTTGTTCTGTTTTGTTTTGTCTTAATTTATGTTATGTCCCATATTAAGGGCCACAAATTCAGGATCCATTTTGATAGACACTGGACTTGCCCCTGAGTTCTAGCTGCTAAAGACATCAAGAGTCAAAGTGTTAAAAACCTGCAGAAAAGGTATAGCCAGGAGGATAATTCAATCCCTATTGAAGCAGCTCGACTGCTCATGAAATCACAAATGTTAGTACTTCAGAAGGCTTTACAGTGACTTTATTATCTAGGCTCCCTTGCCTTTAGTAGGAGTAGGATCACTGTGCATTACGACATTCATTTTCTCCTATTCACTAGGTGTGACATGCTCTGAAAGTACTGGTTCTAACTAGACACAAGCATGTGAAATAATGATGCTGATTTGGGCCCTGTCAGGTATGTATCAGTAATCCTGAGAAGGGCTACTTGAGTTAGTGTGAGATGTCATGCCTGAGCTCCTTCATGGTGAGAGTTTCATCTGACCCAAAGACAAAGAATGGGAGGAAGGACATTAATCCCATTTTCACCGTACGGCCCCAAGGTCATATACAGAGCAGATGAGAACTGAACCACAGTCCCAGGGCACAGCTGCCACGAAAAATGGCCTTTCAGCCATTAAATCTCCATTCAAAACACTGTTTTTTCTCATGGTACATACTCCATAACCCTACATTTCCTCAGATTTAAGGTGCTCAGACTGAAATCTTTACTGCACGTGTAACACAGCTCTAGCTCCTCCATACTGTACCACAGGGACCATGTAAACCTGGATGTGGAGCCAGGGCACATCCTGTGCAGTCACGAGCAAAATGGTGTTTGTCTGTCATGCTTGTGGTCCACAGATAACCATATTGTTTCTGGTTTTGTTTCATCTGCATTAATTTTTACTTTTTAAGTGCTGCTCCAAATTCACAGCTTTTGAAACTCAAACTGGACAAAAAGGCATGAACAACTGGATTTCTCCAGCTTTGTAAATATTGATTCACTTCTGGTTTCTGTAAGAAAATGACATGGAGTCCTACCAATATCTAAGGTTATCTGTGGCCTTGTGACCTGTAAATCATAACCTCAGCGCAATTCTGGTTTGAACACTGGAAAGTGAAAGGTCAGAGAAATGAGATAGCTTATGTGTGGCAACAGGATTAGCAGTTTGGGCTGCTCTGAGGATATTAATTTGAACCATCTTATGGCCAATATCACTCAGGTGCACTTAAAAGGAAAAAGGAATTCTTGACCTCTTGGAAAGACACAGGGGTTTTTTTGTATTGATAACATGATTCCAGAGTAAATGAAGTTACCAAAATGAGCTGATTATTTGAGGAGTTAAAAATATAACGTTATAAGGATATATTTTCATTTCCCAATGAATTATTTCTCATGAGTCAAAAACCCTATTGCAATGTGATTCTTGGACCATGCAATAAAACCAGTGTGTGAGAGAGTAATTAAAGAATTTTAGGGTAATGCATAATACATTAATTTAGTTAAATTTAGATTGGAAGAACAAACTGTATTTACAACTGCTTAACATTTGCCTTGAAGACTATTATAATGTGGGTTGATATTTTTTTAAATACAGTTTAGTTCCCGTCTCGAAGTATAGCATTATTTTCCTTACTTCTTTCTTAGGCCTGTTGATGTTTGCTCCCTATATATATCTCTAGTCAAATTGTAGTAAATGCAACATGGCTTTTTAGAATGGTTTTGTGTGATTCCCCCTTCTCCATCACCTATGTTTTTTGGAGTAACTTTTAACTCTCTAAATATACTTATTTTCCCTAGGGAAGGTCTACACTGCGATAAAACCAATGTATTTTTAATCCATTTGAGATAAACTGAAATCAGTGGGAGTTCAGCACTTTTAAAACTGAAAGCACATACTTAATTATAGATTTAACTTTGACCATTTATACTGGATGTCCGAACCAATTTTATTAGTCCCTTCAGTTTCCTTTTTTGGGATATTTCATTGCATGTTTTCTTGATTCTGGTGATGAACTGATGTTTGGAAAAGCTTATTTTTGAACCATAGGTGGCAGCAGACAGTAGAAACTTCAGAAACAAGGGCTCTTCCACATCCCTAAGTGAGCTGAGAGGGCAGGATAGCTTTCTTTGCTGTAGGAGGAGTTCTCTATCATTTTCTCCACACATGCAGTGGCTATTTAAACTGTATGTTTAATATATTTATATTATACATAATTGTACTGAATAGATAAGCATTTTTGCTTTTTTTTTCTCTGAGTACTTACATGTATAAAATGTTAACCTGAACAGGTTAGGCATCATATAAATCTTCGATTTCCTGCATTATCCATTGTTTTGCAGCAGTGTCATTTAATCTATTTTAAATTCTATCAAACTGAGGCAGTTTTTCTGACCTAGTCTTTGGGGTGTGGGGCAGCTCACTATGGCCTGAAAGGAGATTGAAGAGATGCTGGTGTCATGCAAATTTGCACAGGTCATAGAATGGAAAAGAAACAGTGACAGAGCTGCTGGCTCCTGCCTAAACCTCTGTTAATAAACCCATAGCTGCAGTGACAGAGGTAAATTTTCCATTTCTTCATTTTACACTGTTGGGTTCTCAAAACTGGTCTTGCTTATAAATTTACTTTTACAACACAAAGTCCAATATTGTCTTTTCCCAAAGCTTTGAAATCTCTAAATAAAAGCCAATACTTTCATAACATGCTGAAGGCAAGTGAATGTATCAGTCCTCTGTGAGTGACACTAGGCACATCTCTACCTATGTGTTTAGGAAACTGAATGGCTCCTCCTCTGGTAAAAATAGCATTAGTTTCTTAATCTAATAAACAGAATAAATTACTGGAAAAGCCTTTGGCTAAAGAGGCCATACTTCTTAAAAAATACTGACACGTAGTTGTATCATGTTTGGCTTGTGACCAGGCGCTCTAAAGCCAGCACCTTCACTCCACAGGGTCTGCTTTACTCTGTGTGCAGCTTGGAGGTATGCAAAGACATCAACTTGTGAGAATTTGCCACCATCACTGTGGCTCCTGAACTGCACTTCTATCCACTTTTTGGAAAAAGAGTTATTCCAGAAGAAATGGGTAGGGAGGGAAGGGGACAGAGGGGGCTTAATGACTCACCCACTGCCTGGACTAGGATACAGATAGCCCCCTGATGTAGCTTTCAACCAGTAAAAGCAGCTGCTGATCTGAGCTCAAGGATGGAGCAGGATTTGTGGGACCCAGGACCTGCACTGTGGTTACTCTGAGGAGGTGTTTGTTTGTTTGTTTTGGGGTGGTTGGTTCTTTTTGTTTTGGTTTGTTTTGGTTTGTTTTTTTTCTGGATAGAGATTCCCTGCAACTACCAAAAGAAACCTTTTAAAAAGGACAGCACTGGTGCCTAGCAGTGTGACAGTCACTCCACATGAAGGCAGAGCAGAGGACTGGAGACAAGAACCACTGCATGACTCCGGGTGAGAATTTTGTGTGAGGGTTTTACAGAACAAATAGCACTAAGTGAAGCTATCAGAGAGATTAAATAATCATCTCTGGTGGATGAAAGATGAACTCCAATGCAGAAGGCTTTAAATGGAAAAAAAAAAAGTTTGCTTCAAAAGAAGAAGATTAAAACATATATCCAGGAGTTCTGCTCCATTACTCAGAAGAAAACAAATCAGTGCTCCAACAATGCAACGGAATGAGATCAAGTCTGAGATTTGTAGTTTCCTTTAGAGCAGACAATGATTCTAAATATAAGCATGAGAGGGCTGCAAAAGGATGGAGATCCACATCGTTTAGGGGAAGAATAAATATTATCCAAAGCTGATTTATCTACTGGTGGATGCTTGCCTCATGCTAAAAGCATGAACTGTTTCTCAGACAGCATGTTACCAAAAATTCCTCCAAGAATGAACTGCTTTGTAAGTATTGCTTTAGATTGTACCAGATATCAATACAAATATTAAATAAAAGAAGAAAGTAAAATGGCCACACAGTTCCTTTTAGGCTTTGGGGAATTAATTGAATACTAATTTACCTCTAATAAATATACTAACAGATTCCTCTGCCTAATTCTTCTTAATTTTCCTCCTTTTCCTGTGCTTTCATCTTTGTCATTTCTCCATACTCTTTTTGTCAGACTGACTTCCATCTTTTGCTGGTCTTGCCTTAAACTTCCTGATCAGATTCCTTTGCGTTTTTAGCTGTATTTTCGTGTAACAGTTATTTTCTCACTGTTCTTCAACTCTTTCTTACCCATCTCAGTCTACCAAGATTCTCCAATTTTCCTTTACCTTGTCTTGAGAGTTTTCCTCCTTGTTTTTTCTATTGGGCTGTACAGATGTCTACAAGGTACTGTTCTGGGTTCCTGTTAGTGCTCCTAGGGTTGACCTGGCAAAGCAACCATTTTCTATTTAAGTAGAAAAAAGGTCCTCTGTGTGAGTATGTGCCCATTTTTCCCTCTGTGGCCTTGCAGAGAAAATGACTGTCAAGAAAGATTCCTTCTCCATGTTTTAGTGCGGATTGACTTTGCTGTCCACACAGGTGATGTTGTGATTGTGAACACAAGCATCCGCAGGTCCTTGGTATTCTGCTAAATGTGGTGCTTACCTTCCTGTGACTAATTCCAGGCAGCAGAAGGCAAGCGCTCCCAGCAGATTAAAAAGAGGCACAGGGGCCCTATTAAAGTGTGATAAATGTGAGAAGCATAATGAGAGAAAGAAAATTTGTGGTAACAGGGGCTCAAGATTCTTTCTAAAAAAAACACAGGACTGGTGTCTAGGCCTTCATGTACTTTAATATATATTTACAGTATATATCCATTCTTTAATTTTCTTTGATTGAACTCACTGGTTCAGAAAATTGCACAGACCATTTATACGGAGAATAAGGTCTCTTACCAACAGAAATTTTAGCCAGTGGAAGAATAAAACCTCTAATTTAAAAAGATTTTGGATGGGCATTTCTTCTATTTTATTATCAGTGCTTAAAATTCACACATCAGTATACGGCATTTTCTAAAGGAACTTTTCCATTTTTAAAGGGCTTGTTGCAGAGCATCTTTACATAATTGTAAGCAGCACAGCTTCTTAAAGATCCATACTAAATTTTTCCCTGTGCAACAATCTAAAAAAGTACACAGACACCCCCCTCCTACCTCTCCAGGCTTACAAAAGCAGACGAGACACATAGATTCCTGCTCATGTAAGCAGAAGCCAGAGAGAGGGGAGTTCAGACACTTCTGAAGGGCATTCCTACACTGTGTGACAGATGTAGCACAGGCAATATAGAGCTGCTGTGTCTCATGAGTAATCCTTTCCCATCAACTCTTCTCTGTCTGTTTTTTCCCTCTCTTCACTACAGACCCATAACCCTGTCTTTCTTGCCAGTTCTTGCTCTTCTACCTTCCACATGCTATGCCTTAATCCTCCCTTCCTGCCGGCATTTGCACTTTTCATTTATTTAATTTTTGGTGCTTTCTAGATTTTAGTGGGTTTTTTGCCTAAGATTACAATTCCTCTAGATAATGCATTAAAAAGGTTATTTTGATTGACTGTGTCAAGCTTTCTTCCAACATACGGATTTGTGTATGTGTGTGTCTGTGTGCACATGTGTGTATGCACATCACAGGTCAGTCTGGCAGCATCGGCTATATTCAGGAGTTACTGCCTCTCTCCTCAAACTGTCCAGCTCCTCTAAAAGCTGGTAGGTAGGAATGCCTCCTGGCACAACTACAGCACAGTCTGGTTGTAAATTGTGCTTGACCCTGCCTAGAGAGTTAAGCTCTTTTTGTAATTGCTGTTTCAGTTTCGTTCTTCCCAAAGGAGAGGTGAGTGCTGTGCCAATCCCAAGCGAGGTTATCTGAGGCACAGTCAGAGCTGTGGTTTGAGCTGCAGGTCTGCAGAGAAGAAAGTTGTTATTATAGCTGGAAGGTTTTTTTAAGGAATGATGTCTTGGGAACCTGTTGTATGGATGATTATAAATGTAGATGACTTGCATATTTAATAGGCCAGTACTGGATGCTAGGGCACTTATTAAAGTGTGCACTTAAATTACATCTCCAGTCTTAGAAGAAATTAAAAATTAAGAATATGTGTGCCATGGAATACACATGAATTGTTTTGTGAAAATTTTATATATTCCTGTTTTATAAAACAGGAAGAATTTTTTTCTGTAAAAGGTAAATATTAAATTTGCTATTACCATTGACTATTGACTATTTTTTTAGCATCATTCACGGCAAGTGACATTTTAACATAAATCAAATGCAGAAAGACCATTTCTACTAATTGTAACTCTTCAATTAATGCACTACACACATGTTCAACTTAAGGAGCTGCTTAAGCATGTTTCTCACAGCTTCTCACATAGGTCCTCACAGCTTTAAGTGTTGATTTAAAAAGCTAGGTTGCTCCAAATGAACACAAAGAACAAGTCCAATTAAGCAAAAATTCCTGAGAAAATGAGGATAAATTGACTACAAAGAGATGATAAAACTGATCCCTGTAGTGTTAAAAGGCATACAAATGGAGCAAGAGGCATTTCTGGCTATGAGATCAATGGAGATTTGTCACTGCCATGCAACATGATTAACTGGATGCTAGAAGAACATGTCCTAAGGCAAGAGAAACAAGCGTCACACTTCAATTTGTATCTTTGCCTGTGGAATTCAAGAAACATTTTATTTTGAAGATTGATAGAGACTTGTATGGTTTGAAGTTAAAATAAGAAATATAGTCCCATTATTTTAATTAAGGAAATCAAATAAAAAATACTGAATTATGGACTTGAAAGGTTAAAAATACTGATTTCCGGACAAACTCTAACCAGACTCCCTACCTAGGCTTTGTCTAAATTTATTAATATTTCTTACAAGGAGAGATGGTGGCCTGTAAAATGTTGTCAGCCTGTCACAGAAAGATATATTTTGCCAGCCTATCACAAAAAGTTATACTTAAAGCAAATAAAATCACAGACTTAGCAGTTTTAGAAAATGTTTTATTATAAAGGATAGGAAACCAAATCCACATTTTTTCAAACCCAGATAAATAAACAGTAAATACCATGCTTTTAATTCTTACAGTATTTTGCTTTTTGCAATAGGATCTGCAAAAATGGCACCCCTAACTTGGAGACCTGCAAAAATATATCTTTTGAGAATATGGAGGAAGACGAACCACATATTTTGCACATAAATGAAGACCATTTCAAAAAATCACTGGAAACATAAAATAGCTCTGTGAAGAAACCACTGAGTAAGGAGTAGTTGGTAACTTATTCAGCAGAAAACAGCAAATTAACCCTAGGCAAGATTATTTCAAATATATATATAAATATATACAAATACACAAACCCAAAGATCTTCCCATTTAAACCCAAACAAACATCAAATTGTAACAAAACCAGAGAACCCTGCAGGGCCCTGTGACCTTTAATAAGGGATGTTTAAAAAAATCCAAGTAGTTTTTTTTCTATTCCATAGAAATTATCTGCTGAAAGGGAAAAAAGCAAAAAAAAAAAAACCAAAAAAAAAAACAAAACCAAAAAGAAAAGCAGTTACTCTGTTATCATAATCCTTTCAAAAAATCGGATCTTTGTTGTGCTTGATCTTAGGAAGAGTTTAATGAATGAAGCAAAGCAACAAACAGACAAGCAAAAACTCACCACATGCAGATTTTGCATGTCATATTGGTCCCAATGTAATTGATGACAATGTTACTTTTTATTTCAGTGGGAGCAGGGTAAGCTTTTTCATTTTATATATATAAAAAGTAGAATGACTGTCAGCTACCTTCCCAAATGGACTTTGTTCATATGACTAAATCATGAGGGGCTATAAGTGGAAAGAGTTGTATCCAAACCGTCAGGGGCCACACAGCTACCTTGTTATTTGTTGTAGGAACTTTATCTTTTCCAACAGTTGAATCCTGCATCTTGCCCCACACTTCTTCAATATTGTAATATAACAAAATTACTTCTTAGCAACCTGTAAGAAGTTTTTAAAAATTCTTTTAATATTTATATCCTTTTGAGGCTTTGCACCCTCTGAACAGGATCAGGGCTGCCTGTACAAATCAAATTACCATTACAGGAAATATAAACATGCTATTTACAAGTTCACAAATCTTCATTTTCTATACAGTTCTGATGAGTACTTTTTGTAGTTGTAGCCTAAGCACTGTGTAGAACTGGCACACTTCTGATATTCACAAAAATGTAATAAAAAAGTAAAATAATGATAAATTGTGCGCATGCAAGGATACTGTAAAATGAATCCATTGCCTTAAGCTATGCATTTATGTAATTTTTTATATACCCTAACAGTTTGCTTTCCTGTGTACCTTTGATGGAAATATTCCATGCAAAATCCCATATTTTCTTAAGGATAATATTTCACATTCTTTAAACCTTCCATTAATTTTTCTTCATGACATTCAGACTGCCTTTAATGAAAGAGGGGAAAAACCTCAAAACGCAGCTACTTTTGTTATCACACTATAAATCCTAGCTCAAGGATTACACCAATTATCTGATTTACCTCTACAGAGCAACAGAATAATTTATGCTTGTTACCCTTATCATTCTTCGTATGTTTGACTCAGTTTACTTATGAGATACCTGTCCTTAAAGGATTAAATGAAAAATAATATTTGCACAAATTATTTCACTTTGGGATTAACATAAATCCATCCACCATTCAAATTCAGTTCATTTAAGAAAAATGGAGTCATCACCTTGAGTGCTTTAAGATGAGTTTTAATAAAGGTGTGTCTTTAATACTTCTTCATGGGTATTATGTTGTCAATTCACTGCTGAATAACATTCTACTCAATAGGCTGTGGTTGATACATTTCAGTTCTTCAAATTCTGATGCTATTGCTGAATAATCTGGTATGGTTTTGCATCTTTTATTAAAAAAAAAAAAAAGGCTTCCACTGACAAGTACCAGGTTCGGGCAGAATAACTAAATCCAGTTCTTCTCTGAAACGTCATTGCAGCCACCTTCTTCTAAACTAGGCCTCCCCCAGTCATCAAAATGTGGGGTTACTGTTGGGGAGTTTTTGCAGGTTATGGAGTAACAATGAAGTGACTTTGCATCATCCCTGTGTGTTGCTTTCAAGAAGCCCTTCTCCTTTTACCTTCTGATTGCGACAGTGGTGCCGCTGAGGGCAGTGTCATCCTGGTTTGATCTGGGATTCACTGTCAAATGCCTTTAAAAGTCCAAGGGCCGAATCATCATGGTGGTGGAGCGCAAGGAGTAGCTGGGGCCTTTGAAGTAATGCCACTTGATGCCATTGAGTTTTCCGTGGTTTTGCCCAGCTGTGTAGAACATCCCATTGAGATTGGAGGGGCCACAGGCATCAAACCACCACCCTGGAATCATTAAGACAAACAAACTGCAAGTGCACTAAGCATTTTTATTTTGTTTTATTGCTTTAGCTGATTAGAAAATTCTGGTATTCCCAGGCTCCTAAATACTTCTGGTGTGGTGGGGTGAGGGCATTTTCATATTTTTCTTTTTTCTCTTTTGTGCCATTCTATAGCCAGCAGTGCTGGAGAATGCACACTTGTATTTACAATTGAAGTCCTAACTCATGCTGGTTTTACATACAGTATGCAAAGGAAGAGCAAGAACAACAAAGACAAATAAACTGCTTTTCATGTTTAGACAATATTATCATTCACCTATCTCACGTAAACCTCAGAAAAAGACTATAATTCATAAGTATTTTGCATAATTTCGCTTGTTTATTTTGAGTATAAGCATGATTGAATTTTATTTACTGGCTCTTTTCTGTTGCTTTAACTGTGACTGTTCAATTGCTCAGTTTACTTTTGCTCCTAGGTTAGATGTTCTTAGCAAACATGGGTTATGAGTATGGTGGTGCTGCCCTGTCATAGTAATTACAGTGTTACAGTAATAGATAATGAGTATTCAGAATAGTGTACAAGGAGACATGTAGACTCTTTTTTTAAGACTTATGATAATTTTATAAACACGATTCAGCAAATGAATGGAAGGACTAAGTGAAGAAGAGTATTATAACACTGTAAAACACTGACAGTCAGAATACCTGTGTGCATGGGTATATGATTTAGATGATTACTCGACTGTGCATGCATGTAGGTGGCAGTATGGCCAACTTCAACCAAGATAAATTAATTGCATTTACAGTTTTGTCCAGGAGAGTGACATTCAATCCTTGCTCTTATTATTTTTTTAAATGTGAAAATCTTTATTAAATCTTAAGCCTCCTAATATTGATCTTGAAATTTGCCAAATGCTTTTGAGGCAGGAGTGTCAAGCAGGTCCTTGCTCACATCCATCTGAAATTTTTTCACTTGCCTGCAAAGCCTCTGAGCAAGTTCCTACCTGGCACTTAGAAATCTGACAAATGTCCATTCAATTGTTTTTGGTTTTGTTTTTGCTTTTTAAAGGGTGTTGCAGGCACCTGTCTATAGGTAGCAGAAAAGTACTAGTTACCCAACTATAACTGACTACGAAAAGTTATTAAAAAGGTTACTGACTGATATCAAAGTTAGGCTTAGAAAGTTACTAACTGTCTTTTCTGCCTCCTACCTTGCCTGCTTTTTCCCAGCAACATACACCTTCCTACTCACTGTCCCTTTGAACTCTGTATGCAATTACATGTATTTTATTGTACTGGAAAGAAAGGGCAAGAAATGTCTTGCTCAGGTGCATGTGATTTTAATTCACTGCTCCATCAGCTGCATTGTAACTTTGTTCTGAAAAGTGAGGTGACACAGATTTAGAAAAAAAACCCAGAACTTTGCTTTCTGAGGGCAAACCAGAAAACAGAGAAGTTAGGACAAAAAAAGATGTGCAACCTCTCAAGAACTTTTACAACTGAGTTGAAAAAAAAAATGCATGTAGAGCCATACCTCCACCTTTGCGAGTGCTCTGTTAACATAAAAATAAAAACAAACCAGAAATTTATCAGGTACTCACAAATATTACTAACAATTGCAGAGACTTTGCTACCATTTGTATGATCAGATGCAGAAATTTCAAACTTGCTAGAAGTGTAGATTTGGTTCCAAACTACATGCAAAAAAAAAGTAATCTCATTTTTAGACTTCTGCAGTAAAGGTATGTATATATGTCTTTAACCA
This sequence comes from Eurystomus gularis, assembly GCA_013400335.1. Lineage (NCBI taxonomy): Eukaryota > Metazoa > Chordata > Aves > Coraciiformes > Coraciidae > Eurystomus > Eurystomus gularis. Next base: position 31,186 of record VZZY01014202.1, on the reverse strand, counting down.
ATTTGTATTTACAAGCCAGTGGTGAAATACAGTGTGACTTTTCAGATTTATTTTACAGTGTTGTTTTAAGATGAAATTGATCAGTCAACTCTCTTTTCTACATCCCCAAGACCTTTTCTTGTTAAGGTGAATTTTAGATTGCCATGGGAGTTAGAGTTTTAAGGAAAACTCCAAATAACGTGAAACTTGGCAACACTGAGATTACAGAACACAGACTGACAAAGATAAACTAGGTGACATGCTGACTCCCCTGAAAGTAGTGGGAGTTTTGCTGTATATCTTGATGGGAATAGAATTTTCTCTCCAACATTTTACAAGGTATCTATGTGATGTAACAGAAAGATGCTTAGTTCAGACTGAGGAAGGCAGAATGAATCCCCAGACTGCAAAAAACTAATATTCTCTATGTCAAAAAATATCAACCTCAGTGGCTAGGAGCTCTATTTGTCAGAAAGACTTCTGCTGGGTTTTTTTTTCTTTTCATAGTAGGACCTATAGGCTTTATGCATCTTTAACACAGGTCTTATGCATCTTTCTGTGTAATATGGTTGTACATGTATGAAGGCAAAAAAGATCATAAAGATCAGGTGGTAGCTTTTGCTTTTGGTGGTTAAATGCCACTTTATTTTGAAAAGTTACAACACAACATTGTAATCTTCCTAGGACTGCAAACCTTTTTCAAGCATCACCAGTACTGACAAACTGACCGTCTAGTGAGTGGCTACTGAATTCTGCAGGTGTCATTGGACTGAAATGCAGAACTTCAAATTGTCAGTGTGTTTCCCACTCTGACTTCTGGAAAGGGATTTAAACCATTTATCTACCTATAGTGAATACATTGTATGAAGGTATTTTAAACTATGGCTTACTAATACTGATGTGATATTGACTGTGATTAGCCTTTACATCCAGTGCTTACTCTGTCCTTTGTGTTCAGATCCATGTAATTCATGTTTCTTGTAAAGTAATTTCTTAGATTTTGGATAATACTTAGTGGGCTTTTTTCAGAAATAACACTTCATAATGAAATCTTGAGGGAAGAATTTAAGCCAGCTAAATTCTGGCACACTTCTATTTTGATACAATTGACCTCCCTTTGATTACAGTGTTATACCTAAGGGGGCAATAACCAAAGAAAGAGAATGCTGTACAGCTGATGTTTTACTGTAACCAGAGTATAATCTTGTAGAAACTCAAGACAAAGTTAAACAGAGAAAATCTAATCCTCATTTTTCAAAGCTGGAACTCAGATGCAGCTGGTTTATGTTTATGGTGTTGGGATGAAGACATGGCAAGCTGTGTTAGTCACCATTTCATCTTAAAGGAGCAGCAATAGCATAAATGGCCTTTTCAGGGAGAAGGTTTTCAGCAGTGCCCTACAAAATCTATGTTAAAAATGAAATGAGGAAACAGAAAATTTTATAAACTTTTTGTGAGGACCTACTCAAATATCTCATCATAGATTTCTTCTAAATAAATACTTGTTTTAATGAGCATCTTTTTTTTTCTACTATACTCTTCTTGTTAGTGAGACTGTATGAATTTTTTAAAAGATCTTTCCTAATACTACATTAAAATGTTTTGTTTACCTTTTCTCTGTCTTTCTGTTTTCAAGTGGTTTTTTTCTCCATATATTTTTTTCTCTCCATCCTCCCCTGCAGTCGTCTAAAAGTTCTTCATTCCCCACAGGGCCTCATATTATCACAAGACTTCCTACTGCACGTTTCAACACCAAAATCCATATCTTTGAATGGACACAAATGTTTTTTCAGATGCCTTGTATATTGGGGAAAAAAGGAATGGGAGCAGTGACTTTCTTTGTAGCTATGAGAAGCGGGGGAACACAAAGCAAAGGTTTCTGAAAGAGAGACCTGTAGCATTGCCACTGCAGAAAACACCAAATAAAGCAGCTCCAGAGCTGTGAGATAGTCTGACCCAAGGAAAGACTTCCAGTCACTAGATGTTGTCTTATTCCCTGGAGTTCACAGGATTTTCCTCCCATGCAGAATCTTATTTTTAACTACAAGGTAATGGTCTTCTCAAATAAGTATCTTCTCTGAACAGCAGTAAGATTTAAACCTCAAAGGTAACTTTTGGCAATGATTTCCATAGGATATTTGAATTATGCATGAGAATCATGGAGGGTGGGCTTTATAAGAAATAATAAAAGAAGCAAGTTTTTGAAGTGACTAATGAGTGGTAAAGAGGAGGCTTTCATGAGAAGGTTAAGAGAATTTTTATTCAGAAACACAGTTTCTTCAATTTGTTGTGATCACGAAATCACTAATTGCTTATTTGAACTGAGGGTAGTTCAGTCTTTTGAGGTTAGCTCACCTCTGATAATTTGTATGGTACAAGCAGCACGACTATCTCAGTTTGCAATAGAAATCCTTAGGTTATAAAGTATATTGTCCAAACAAAAAATAATTTAGATAATACATGGATAAGTTGTTTGAAAGTTCAGCTATACAAATAAACCTAAATCCCTGCTGTAGACAGCTGGTCTTCTGGAGCAGTTAAAGCATGTTCATGCTTTCTGGACTCTTATGCTTTGGTCTTTAATTAGTGTTGCTATTACCGCTGGGAAGTTGTTAAATTTCATGTCAGCTCTTTTCATTAAATAAATGTAGGCTTCAGCCTACTTAAGACACCTATCACAGCATAGTTCAGCTCCACAGACCTACTTGTACTATATCTTTATTCAAATATAAATGTGTATTGAGATAATTTCCACAAATTCTTACGTAATCTACCTAATGAAGGAACATTGTTCAAACAAGTAATGATATTACAAGAAGAAAAACATTATCTTTTATAATGGTTTTCAGAAGTCACAAGTATAATTTCTATATGATAGAATCTTCTTTGTCAAAAGCAACATAAAAAAGGCTTTTGTATGCCAATGCTTATAGGTTTCCCTTTTTGGCTTGTTGTATAAATTGCAATTACAGGTGGATGTATGTAAAATTCTTTGTTAGTAACCTAGTGCTCATAAATTCATGAATGTACTGTAAATCTAGCGTGCATTGGGAACTTGCTAATGATCACTCAGGTTCGATGAGAGGTTCTTAGTTGCTTTTTACACACTAAAAGAATGTGTCTAAACCCTGCACATTTGACGGCAAACCCTTTCTTCATACATGTCTCTGCTCTCCCTCCTGAATACACTGAATGCTTCCAAATGCAGTAAGATCACTACAATCCATTCAATTAGATCCAAAGTATGTTTGAATAATACGTTTGTATGGGTTTATGGGATAAATGGATCCTATGAAAAGCCAATATTTATTTCTAGCCCTCTGGGTTTGTCCATAACATTTAGTGTATTTGGCAGCAAAGTCACTAAGAACAATTTCTAATGAAAAAATATTGAAATAGTCTTCTCTGTTCAAAAGAAATTTATTTTATGAAAGATTTCAATGTTTCTGACATTCTGTATTTAAATTTAGATTATAATACTTAGGCTCCATTTGACTTTACATTGGTAACTTCTCAGCTAGAAGACTGGGTGCAGTTTTGGATGACACTTCAAGCTATATGTGGAGCCACTGGACAAAGTCCAAAAGAGTGAATGTAAAAGGAAAGATTTAGAGTTGTTTAGTCCTGAATTCAAAAGACAGACTGCCAAAAATCTCAAATTCATAAAAAAGCTGCTGAAAAAGGCAGCTTTTCAAATGAATGCAAAGGAATGATCTGTTCTTTCCAGTGATGGAGGATAGGAAAAGAGGGAACACACTTAAATTATCATAGAATTAGTTTAGTCAACAAGCAAAGCTTTTTTACAGTAAGTGTAGCCAAACTCAGCAACAGATTATATTGTGAGAATGAAGTTCACTAGAAATCTTGAAGATTAACAGAAAGACAGAAATAAATAGATAGAGTCTGCTTTTGAAAGGGACTAAATGACCTCTGGAAGTAATTTCGAGGCCTATGTCCTTTTATTTGTTAGAGTACTGGATTGACCAGATTATCACTTAGCATTTGGTACTTGAGATTCTGAAGATCCAGCAAGAATTTAGTTGTCAGGATATAAGATGAAAAGGTATTAGCTTTTCATATCAACTGGATAACACAGTACTTTTCATAAGGGCCCTTTTATGAGGTAAAAATAACATGAAACTTGCAGAATGGTGACTATGTTCTGATCTTCTAAATATATAAATAGAATGTGTTTTAAGCTAGTCACTTTTTGATGTTCTTCTAACACTTTATTACTATTGTCCATACTTAACCCTGATAAACATAACAATATAGTGATGATTTTGTTAAAAGGGCTGAGTGTTTAATGAAATATTTCTAATATTTCTAGCATAAATCCAATAACATTTCTATCATTTCTTATCTGCATGGTGGTTATCTTTTTCTGTTAAAAAGTTAGGCAATATAAATTTTATGAATGGTGTTTTCTAAGTAACTTCCTTATGAAAAAGCAACAATATGCATAAAATCTAAAAATTTTGCTTTCTCATGTAAGGGGTTCAAGTTGGATACTTTTAAGTGTGTTGAGGTTACTACTTTCAAAGTTTTTGTTTCAAACAAAATTTAAGAGATACTCTGGCTTTTTCTGATTCAGTTATGTGCAGGCAGATTTCTATATTCAGCCAAGAACTTCCCTCCAAGTCATGACAAGAATCCTCCATACCATTCTTTCCAGAGATGCATAAAAATCACCACTTGGAGAAAAAAGCAGTGAAACAACAGGCAATGAATACACTACTGATATGGATTGTCATTGAGCAGCCTCTCAATTAATAGTTGAGAAATCCATTGAGGATTATTAAGTACATGGGAACTGTCTCTGACTCAGGAAGCCCCTGAGATGCAAAAGATACTGGGAAAACACTCAGAGGAAGTATCATTTATTTGCATTGTTCTTATGCCCGTACTGAGGCATCTGCTGCTGACTGCTGTCAGAGACAGGAGACTGCAGCTGGATGGACCTCTGATTCCAGTAAAATAAAAAAAGTTCTTTAAGTAATTCTATGTTGTTTCATCCTAGTAAAACATCTAGAAAGTCTACTTGTCACTTTCTCACACTATTTCAGGTATCAGAATTTTAGCAATGTTCTTGCTTTTTAGCAAGACAAATGCCTGTGCGAACATCTCAGACTGCAGCCAATGCAAGACAAAGCAAATCACCTTAAGACTCTTTTCACTATAGGCCAAGTTACTATAAGTTGCTTTCCAGCAACTGAAAACAATTGCGCAAACAATCTCTGGGGCTCAGCTGACAGGTGGTATCCTGGTGGGATGGTCTAACTTGGCCTTGTGCCCACAAATCTGATCCAGAGAAGTTAAGTGTTCTTATATTGGAAATCTATCTGAAGCTGCTTGGACATCTACTCAGTGCTTCGTTCTGGTGACAGTTTGTTATATTTTAAGTTATGTTTCTTGCAAAAAGCTATGTTTGTAGCTCACTGGGGTACTCGTCAGAAATTACATGGGGATATAACCTACTGTTCAGTTTACTGGCCTGAGATATTGTACCAGTTCTTAACAGGTAGTTTCATGATATAAAAATTTTTTACTATTTTGACAAATGTTATGTTTAAATGAAGAAATTATTCTAATAAATATGCTTTGTCTTCCTTTAAATTAAACCAAGCATGCTTAGCTGAAATTTTCCAAGGCACAAAAAAGCAGCTAAAACATTTAACTACCTTGTAAAGTTCACAGGGGCTAAGAATCTAGCTTGTGCATGTACTTTTGAAGCCATTCCCTAAAATCAATGTTAAGATAGAGTCAAGTAGCATAGTATGGCTCTTGAAGGGACAAGAACCACACACACACAAAACTCTGTTGATAATATTGTATTAATCCCCTAATATTTAATTTCTTATTCTGGGGAAGCGGGAGGAGAGAAAGGAGGAGAGAGGATAATAGTTTTGATATAGACCAAATAAAACTGACAACTAGTAAGATCACAAAGAGAAATGTGTGTTTTCCTCACATTTTTATTTTCAGTCTTGTCTATAACCATATCACTGTCTTGAGCTTCAGCTTATCTCAGCCTTTATTCCTGACATCAATATATTCAGCTCACCTCATAGAGATAACAGGCTCACCCAAACTGTCAAGATAGCTAGAAACCTGCCTGCAGGTTTCATATCATTCATCATTAAAGAGCTCTCTGTGATGTTGCCAAAACTAACAGAGTCTGATAT
>VZZY01014202.1:0-21661 GCA_013400335.1 Eurystomus gularis | reverse complement strand
GAGAGGAGAGGAGAGGAGAGGAGAGGAGAGGAGAGGAGAGGAGAGGAGAGAGGAGGTTGCACATTGTTTTCCTTTGCATCTGCTTAAGCATCTCTGAGAGAGAGATCACTGGGAGATGCCAAAAACTACTTCCTATACGTAGCTACCTACATAAGATCAGTACATTCTTGGTTTTTTTTAATAACACATTGCTGGAAGATGAAGGTATCTTTTTCCATAATAGATTCATATGCAGGAAAAAGGACACAAGACCACAGTGCCTACTGGAGAAATACGAAGCCATAATTGTTACATCCCAGGAGCAAGCCCTAGCCACTGGAGAAAGAGAGAGAGGACAGAGCATCCCTCACCTCCCTCACTGAAGCTTTATAGGCAGCAATATAGGAGCCACAGGGCTAATCAGGAATATGATTTGGTATCTATTGAGACAGAATTCTCCACTGAAGAGAAGGTGAGATACATCAGTTCTGTTTCTTCTAGGGTTATTGAAGAAGGACAAGTATATCTTTTAAATATTGAATACAAAATGCATAAAGAGCCGCAGGGCAGAAGCAGGACTTCAGTGTGTAAAGAAGGAGGGATGCCTCTTCCTCTCTGGGACTTACAATTGGAAGTGCTATCCTAGGAAATGCCTTCCAACTTCTTGCACAAACACAGTGAACAAAGAGAGCAGCTACAAGTTACTGATTGTTGTCACTGTCTCTTAGAGTACTGTTGTATTTTTAATCAATGACTTTGGATTAATAAACAGGTAGATGCAGGAGTAGAGCATCCCTAACCCATTCTAGCCTACACAGTAGTAGTTAAGCCACTGACATTTTTCTGAGATGAGGAGGAGACCCTGTCCCCCACAATGAGATTTAAATAAAACCCAGTTCTCACACAGAACTTTGGAGTTGGAGCTTTGCTCATGAGAAGGAGGAGAAGGGACATTTAGGCATCATATGCCAGCTTTCCTTAATCACGTGCATGGCTGCTGATTATTTATTTTTTCTGCATGCATGCATCTGTAGATGGATATTAGATTGAACCAAACCCAGTCTGATTGAATTTGTTATGGAAACTTATTACAAAAAAGCCTCCTCTGTGAGGTTACTAAGCCTAAGATGTGAAGGCACAGAACCAATGCTTGGGGGTTTAGGGAGTCTGAGATTCACATTTTCAGACTGCCTTAGACTTTACCTAATTTTCAGCAAATTTATTCTTATATGTCCTTTCTCCATGCTTAAAAACTGAGACAACAGATGCTAAGCATGAACATGTTAAAGTAAAATTTACTAAGAAAAGAGAACTGTCAGGGCTACTCTTCCAAAGTAGTTGCACTGCTTACCCTCATATGATTTTAAATGTTGCATGTCACCTGATTTGAGCCTTTGGACCTAATCCTTGGAGTAAATTTTATATATAGATAAGTACACACACATACAGATATAAAAAATATTGGATTAAATATAAATACCATTGATAGTCAAATACCTTTGAATAGCACAAAATAGGCAAGGCAAAGTGTGAGCCTCAATAAAAGATCAGGAAGATTCTTAGAAATTTAACAAGGAACAACCTAGGAACAAGAATCCAGGAAGGTCATTGCATTGTGTTATTGTCCAATCACAGTGGCAATTAGCCCATAATTACCATGTTACTCTACCAAAGGATGCTTGTTTTAGACAAGATTACTCTGAGATCTGTCTTTGCTCATGTTCATTTCTTTGTCCCATAAAAATGAAAGGCTGGAATTGATCCCATCTTCATTCATTGGACTTTTGCCTTGTTTTGCAAGATGTGTCTAATTTTTTGCAGAACAAAATAAACTTCCCTGAGGTTGTGTTGATAGAAAAATTACTTTGTCACATGATCTCTACAATCTGATTTTAAACTGCCATACATCCTCACTATATCAGCAACACCAAAGCTCACAGAAGTCTTACAAAGTCAGTATAAAAAGCAAATACTGTTTACTTAAATCAGAAAGACAATGCTAGCCAGATCTTTTTATTAACAATCGACACTATAAAACCCACTTAGTCCAATAAAAGAAAAATCATATAATGTAGGAAAATAATAAAGAATAATACTTAGTGTACAATGTTTTCCCCAAAGGAGTAGGCATTAGGATTATTTACAAGCTCGTACTCTTGCCCTGATATTTTATAAACATTCCACTCAGCACAGATTTAGATCTTGCCAGTTATGTTTGACTTTCCCTCAACACTATTTGTCTAGTAGGTCTCCAGCGACTTTAAAAGCATAAAGCTTCGCTTAGCTCTAAACTCTAGTAGGCTTACCATATTGCAGCAGTGTACACCTGACTGTGCAGTACAGTGTACTGTGAAACAGTAATTCTCTTGCTTTGGGCCTTTCTTCCTCAATTGGCATTGCCCAACAGTTAGGAAAAAATGATACTGAAAAGTTGGCACTACTTTGGGTCAAAATCAGGTGTCAATCAAAAACCAAAAGGAGTTCTGAAGCAGTCAGTTCTTTTCTTTCTCTTTCCCAGGCAGCAGTAGATATCTTACTACTTAATTATTTTTTTAGTATTCTCAGATTCATATTGGTAGGATTTAACCTTTAAAATTAACTCTGAATAACTATGAGGATGTAACTTCCCTTCCTTAGAAAAGATGTCAATTCAGGGTAGAGTTCTTCTTGGTGGTTCTTGAAAGTGATAAAGCAAAGGAAATTAAAAATAAAAATCAACTAATTCCAGTCAAAAGTCAAGGACTACATCTTCAGTCTTTCCACTTGTTCACAGCAGGAAAATTCTGAAGATCAAGGAAATCAGTGAAACCACTGCTCAGGTTTATAAATCAGGCAGGGAAAGCCAATTCATGCTCAAATAAGCAAGAAGAACAAGTCTAATTTATCTGTATACAGTGTAATTAAAATAGCCAAAAATAAGCATTAAAAAGTAAATAATGAGTAAGTAGGAGTAATAGAAATATTTCCTGTGTTCAGTAAGTTCTGGTGACTTCTTATGACGTTGACATTTCTACAAATTCTAAAATCACTATGAGTAACATAGCAGCTTATAGCATTCATTTAGAGACTAGCAACTTTCCTACTTGATGTACTTAAGAAGAAACAGCACTTTAAAAAAAAAAAAATCAACTGTTACTTCTTATCTAGAAATTCCCTGAGCGTTTTTTTCATGTGATGCTATAGCAACAGCAGCTTGGGATCTATACACAGAGATGGTGAGGAAGAACTCTTTTAAGCATGTTTTGCTTTTTACCATTCCTACTGTATGACACAGCTATCTGTAGTCCCTTAAAACCAAAGCAAGGTATATTGTGTGGAAAGAATTTCTAAAAGCATTACATAAACAACTGCAGGGGAGCCTGAAAAGCCATTTCAAATTTACATCAGAAATTTTTCCTTTTTTAAGTACCTAAATCACCTGGAATTCTTCTTTCAAATATATACAGCATGTCTGTGTTCACACCAACCATATTTGGTGAGTTTAACAGATGAACTTGGGATAATTCCAAATAAATTACCAAAAAAAATGCATATTTCCACAACATGCAGTTATGAAGATTGTAACATACAGAATGCGATACTAAAAAAATCTAAGAAATATATGCAATCAATGTGAAAAAGTCATGTGCTAAATATTGAAAGTGTGGGAAATGGTTTCTGCTTCAGGGCTTGTATATAGAGCCTGACCTTAGAATTTCTATTTATTCATTTATTTTTACTAAAACTATTGAGAGGTTTTTAGGATTCCCAGGATTTAACGTAAGCTATTTCTTTCTCTCTCTCTATTTTTTTTTTTCTGTGAGAGTCATTAGAGATCACTCAGTCCTTCATTTAAAGCAGTCCTTCAATGAAATAGCTAAGAAGTCATATCCAGCTTTGTTGGTAACGCATGCTTTATAAATAAACAAAAAATATATAAGCTTCCTGCAAACATTAACAACCATCGTTAAGAGATGTAGAATACCTTCTCAACTACCTCAGTTTATAAGGTTTAAATTATTTTAATGAGTTAAGATAGGATCGAATTTCATAACTGCCACAGCACTAAAAATTTTAGCACAAATCTCCATGACTGGAATTCATAGACATGAGTAATAGCCTAACATTCTTAACCATTAAATAGAGAGAAGCAGGAGTCTTGAAGTAGGATTTAAAAGATTCAGCATGATGAATGCAGAGGAACACATCAAAGCTTGCCTTTGGGAAATACTATAGAGGGGTGTCTTCAAATTCCTACTTCCCTTTTGTCTCTCTCTGCAGGCTGAAATATCTGTCTCTGCCACCTGCTCATTCCACATAGCTGGCAGGAAAGAATCCCAAACTCTGATCCCTCCTCAAGGGAGGGGTTGCTAATTTTAATGGAAATTTTGAATGAAATGGATGCATGGGGATGAGAATCCTATTCCCAGAACTTGCTATTCTGAGCCCTTTCCTCATGGGTTTTCAACTTTTTCCTAACTTCAATAGGAGTTGAGGGTACCTACATCTCAGTCCTTCTTCTAAACCCCTGGTCATCACTTACACTTGGTGTTTGGGAATATGGCTACACAGAGAAGTGTGGACAAATATAAGCTCACACTGACTGTCCTCCATGTCAGGCATGTGAAAAGTATCTTTGTTTTTTAAAAAACATATGACTGCCATCATTTCCTCCTCTAGTTTTCAAATGTCTGTGGTTGAGGAAGGATTTAACTTGAATCTTCTATCTTGTTCACATTTGAATCTAAATTTTTGGTTGCTTCAGTTTGTGAAATGAAACCCACTCATGCTGAATTTGGTAGAGTCTTATTAATTCCTGTGTTACTCAATTAATTCCATTTATAATGACATCTAGGTGATTAAGTCCCTTTGTGAACCAAAGCCCACTAGCCTGCAATCTTTTGGGAGGACCCAGTAAGAGATTATGCCCCGGTTACTCTTAGTTCTAGACATCACTGTAATGATGCTAAACAAAAAACACCTCCCCCCCCCCCAAAAAAAAACCCCAAAAAAACAGATAGCAGGTTTATTTTAAATTGAGATTTTTTTCTCAAAAATACTTTGATTAATTATTTGGGGATCGCAAATAATTTATCAATGAATAAAACAGAATGTCCACTGAAGTAATGATATTGTTGGCTCCTTGTAAAGTTTCCCAATGTGCCTTTTTCTGAACATACTATAAAATCGGATGAAGTCTCCTAACAGTAACAGTTGTCTCTGAATAGAAAAAGAACCTCTGTGAGGACATATTCCAAATATTTAATGATAGATAGATAATATATTGTGAACAGGAGACAAAATATAAGTAATCACTCTAGAGAAAAACTGCTGTTGCTGAGGTCAAAGCTTAAGTGTCTGCCAAAATCCCATTAAACATGGAACTAAATATAATGGATAACTATCTGGGAAGCATAACTCAGGTAATCAACTTTTTCACCATTTAATACTCTCACTAAAGGACAAAAAACCCCGTCCTTTCTGTGTGCTAGTTTGTAAGTTCAGTAGAAAGACCACCTCTTTGTTGGAGATAGAACATCAGCCCTCTGTGGTAACTGGGAAGATCCCTGAGAGTTTGAACTGTTCTGGGTTGCAGGGTAGAAGGCGTCATAGACAGTGCATTTGTCCAGATTACAGCTAGGTTGCCTGGGCACCCACTTGCAGCCTTTTTCTTGGTTAGGAATTAAAGCTGCTTCTTAAACAAAACATACTTTTTCAGGGAAAAAAATGTTTAATTTAGGTTTTATTAGGTCAGTGCATACTCTCATTATGAAAACAAACAAAATTAAACCAAACCTCGATATTTCATCGTAAATCAAAATTGGTTAACTAACAAGAACTTAACATCAGATGAGGTAAGTAATCATTAGAAATAAACTAAAAGCCACTTTCAAAGAAAGGAAACTACTTTGGAGGGATTGAGGAAGCTAGATAGGGTAGAAGACAACAAAAGAGTCATCAGTACTCTCACAACATTTTGAGCTGTTGTTAGCCTATTTGCCTGCATTGTAAGAATAGTTCCCCACCTTTATTGCTGGCCATCCTTGAAGAAGTGATGTAGATGTACCAAAGAGAAGGAGAAAAAGAATGTCACAGTTGGAGACTGACTGTCTGGAGAAAACCAGCATTAACTGTAACATATTTTAACATATAACATTAACTGTAAAAACCCAACAATACTATATTTTCCCACTCCTACCTTCAGTCCAAACTTGAGAAAGAGTGTATGTGGTGAATTCTTGGGCTTTTTATTTAATTTCATTGTATTCCTAATATGGTTTGTAACTCCGTAAATAGTATGATGGTTCTGCAAACTGCTGAAAACCTGAATAATGCAGTAAGTAGCTCTGACAACTTGAACAGATTTTTAATTTGTCTCTTAATATTCTTACTGCCAGCACATGAAAATAATTTCCTCCCACAATTCCTTAAGAATAGTGTAAGACAAGATGACCTCTGTATTTCTTCTCTGCTGCTCTGTAGCAATGACTCACTGCTGTAATTTCTAAGTTTGACATTGTTGCAACTCCTTGCTCATTCTCCTGTTGAGACAAGTGAAATGTGCCAGCCAACAAAATATTAATTCAATCTATCCAGAGTAAGAATATATATCTTCCAATCTTAAAGATAAAATGATAATATAAAATATGACAATAAATGGATATAAGCAGTTTTCCTTTAGAATTGTTTTGGTACAGCCTGTATACGGGACAGCAAACACTACACAGTAGAGAGATCCTTCCCTGGGACTGCACACAGAAAAGCTTGTTTTCCCTCTGAACGACTCTTGCTAATTTTAGCTTGAGCTTGAACCACACACACCTGACAGGTCAAAGGAGAAAAATAAGTTTATTCTGCACCGTGAACTAGCAAACATATACATCTACTACTTGAAATACATGCTACAGAAGCCACAAAAACAGTCACTGTGGCGGTGTGAGCTGCTAGGTTTGCAGCTGCTGTCAGTAACACAGTGGTGATGGAGAGGAAACATACGGCAACACTGGTTTTTACTGCTAACAGGGACAGAAACATATTTAAAGGCTATTACCACAATGATGTGTTGAACAGAAATAATTCCCTCTAATCTCTCATCAAACACAGCACAGAAGAGACACATTAATCTGATACTACTGTTTTCTGTTAAAACTGTTTTTCAACACAATACTTATTAAAACAGAATCACCCATCAATTACTTTTCTCTCATGGAAAGCTGAAATGAAACTTTTCAGTTATTAGATTTATTACTTTTTTAATTAATGAAAAGTTAAAATCTTGCTACAGAAAAAAACCCTCACTCATCAGCTATATAAATGCTAAGATTTCCTGTTACTACAGAAACTACCACTTTTGTGCTTATTCATGGCTGTATAATACATAATATGTTAATTTTAAAAGTATAAGGACTATATTCATTTTGAACCGGAAATAACTAGAGATTATCAATGTTTTAGGCAGACATATAAACACTGAACATATACTAAGAGGATAATGCAAATTATATTGATAGCATTGAAGATGGATGAACTTCTTAAAAAAATTAGAACTTATCTGAATATTTGCCTGGGACACAGGCAAAGACAAGGTTAGAGAAATGTGGTTAACTTAAAATGTAAAAATATTTTTCTCCCTACTCAACTACACTTCCTGGGTTTGGCTGAAGCCAACAGCAGAAATGCCAAAATTTATTCTCAAGGGATTTTTCACCGCAGAAGTACTGGGACCCTCCAAAGAAACTAATATTTTTAAAGTTTCTAAGGTTTATATAAGTAATCAGACTTTCTGCTGCTTATCTTTACTGAATTACTGAACCTTGTGATGTTTGTGTATCTTTATTCAAGGAACTGTTTTACAGCCATTGAAGCTAGAAGAAAAGTTCAGTAAACATTGGTTTGAAATTTTATTTATCTGTAAAATGATTAATCCTGTTTGAAAATCCAGTAAAAGAGACCCACAAAACTCCAGTAAAATTTAAACTTAATAATTCTTCCAAAATATGCTTGAAGCTCCAAAAGTCTCATAAATACAGTTTGTTGAAATCAATGCAGATATACTGTAATAGTGGATTTCATAAATCTATGCTTTAGTTGTACCAAGGGTGACATTAATTACCCACTGTCAACCACATAAGTTGTACATTATCCTAATTAACTGGTTTAGATAAAATAGAAATGGAAAACATCATGTATCAGCAAGCTGTTCGTGCTTACTTTTACCCTGATGACTACTGTAGAGATACTAGCTTCTTGTCACCCTGCTATGTCATTGAAAAAATATCATATACAGGCCACAGTAAAATATTTATCATACAGTTTGCTTAATTGAAAATAATCAATCATAAGTAATCATAAAAGTTACAAATATCATAGACAGACCTATGTTAAAAATTTATATAAATCTTACTGAGATATGCTGGTGTTTGGAAATTAATGTGTTTAAACAGTATATAATAAATGTGGTTTGGGGGATGTTCAGGGTTTTGATTTGGGTTTTTTATGGGGTCGTTGGTTGGTTTTTTTTCTTTGTAAATAGTACGCTGGAATTAACATTGAAATTAGCTACAGTTGTGCTATAAGAAGGTTAAGTACCATAAGTCCATCTCTACTGTTGAATTATGCCAATTAAAACTTTGCTATGCTGTATGTTATCGTTTGCAAGTAGAAGAAGAAATCTGTGAAGATGCCATTTAAATGTGTCATTTCTTTTCCATTTACAGTGATGCAAAAGAAAATATGTCTAATTGCATTTTCTTTTTTTCCCAGTACTTGCCTGAAATTATGGCATCAATAAAAGCTATTTAAGTATACCTGTTATTAAATAAAAAATATCCTTTTACAAAATAGGGTTTAAAAGTCCTAAAACCCTAATATTTTCAGGAAAAAAATGCATTATCGTGCACTCGGCAATTGCATATTCTCACTTTTTTCAGATACACTGGAATAACAAACTACTATGCTTATTACAAGAAAATTTAGGGGTTTATTCGTGTGTAAGCTTTTCCTCATTAGAAAGTCACCGCCACTAAACTGGATGGGTTTTCTGCATGCCTAATTCTTGAAGTTCCATAGATTATATCTGTATTTTACTATTTTATTTTATTTTTTAAAATTAATAAACCATATAGGTAACTTTCTAAGTGAAGTTAGCTTTTAGTTTTACCCGGATGCTGGATCCTAACTGTTTTCTTAATTGTGGAGGTTCAGTCAAATGTTTGTACAGCTTAGCAGAGAAATGCAGTCTACCTGAAACAAGTCACTCTCCCAAGGATTCAACCACCTTTCAGAGCAGAAATTGATATTATATTTCAATATATATTGTTCCGTTCTCTAATATTGGACTCTTTCTCTAATGTTCCATGATAATGATAACACCTCAGGTCACAAAGCAGGTAGTGAGATAACTAACCCTTAAGCAGGCCTGCCCTGCAAGAAAAACAGACACCACAAACTAAACAGTTTGCTATGAGAGAAAGTGATAAGAATTAGATAAGAGAGGAGCAGAAAAATAACAGTGAAACTAAGGACCAGCACTGAGATTGGGTCTTTAGATTCCAAAGATTTTGCATAAAATGAAATGGGACAAAGTCCTTCAAATAACCTGTTCCAAAAATGCCACTGAGGTGGATGTATCTACTATAAGGTGAGAGCTCTTGGGATTAATTTTATAGAAACTTTTACAATTCCACATAGTAGAAGTAAAATGCTCTCATTCTGCTCAAGAATAGTGCCTACTTCACACTGGCTTCTATTGCTTGAAGTTGTGTGTAACGACTAAGGCTGTTGGCTAAAAAAACAATGAGAGGCACACTAGCTTACAGAACTCCTGATTTGAAATATGAGTATTTGTTTTTCTCAAATTGAATGTTGAATGAGGTGTAACATGTAATCACCATTAAGAAATTATTTAAATACAGAATTGGACATAACATCTAGGTCGAAGTAAAACTGTGTAATGTATCTTCAAAATAGCTATGGCTTTTTTTTTCTCCTTGTGAAGAGCTTCAGTGTGAGGAAATGAATCATTATTGATAGAAGTGGAAATAGTCTGCAATTAATTTTTCATCAATTTTTTCTGATTGTTTATACTTACTATGTGCTAGCAGTACAATCTTCTTTTACAGTTGTGCTCCTTTGGGCATTTGCACATTCTGTTTTTGAATTTTTTCCAGTGTTAAGGACCTAATGACCCTCTCAAATCATACTACAGCGTTGCTATAGTGTGGCTGGAATGGAATTAGTTTACAGCTGCCAACAGACTATGATTTAAAGAAATAACTTAATGAATAACACATTAAAATAAATATTTTGGGTTCTGCATGAGATTTTCAAGATTTATGATGGGATTCGTGTCAAGAGATGTGCACTTCTCACTGGATGAATCCCAGAGGAAAATGTATGGATGTTTGAGGAGGATATAATTTTCAAAGAAAAATGTTAATCAGGATTTCCATTCACTTATCTATGTGTGAACCTGTTCAATAATGATGAATAATACAGTTCACAATTTAAGAATTTCTGCTAATTAGATTAATGGGCTCAATCTGGTGGCTGTGTACTCAGTAAAACTGTGTAAACAGTAAGGGATGTTGAAGAATCACTTTATGGAGATGACAGTAAATGTAATAATTTCCAAATATGGAAACAATATAAGGTAGTATTAATGACAATGTAATAGTCATTATCGCTTTCTGACCATTATATATATTTTTTTTATTATTTTATTTTTTATTTTTTTTACATTTTGATGTCATCTTAAAGAGTGTGCAATGGTAATGAAACAAGAATGACTTGACCTTCAGTAAGAGGTCTGGAGGCCCTACAACAGCAAAGTACTTAGTATGTGCTTAAAATTAAAAAAAATTGCCTAAGTGCTTTGGTGAATGAGGACCTAAGGATAGTTTAAAAAAAAAAAAAAATTAAAAAATGAGGTGACGAGAAAGGGAAGAACAAAAAGGTGGGGAAGAGAAAGGAAAGGCTTCTCTTATTCAATATTACTAAAAAATTATGATTATTTTTTTGATTAAATGTTTATGACATTGAAAATAGGATGTAGAATAAACATACTTATATACTCAAGCATGTCCCACCTCCAACCTGAATAATATGCAACAGGTCTGGCTTGATCTGTTTACTCATTACTGTCTATATTATACAATATGCTACTCTTATCCTCTGGCCTTTATCTCTTTTATCATACAAAGGTTAGGCTTTCATTATAAGGGCAAGTACCTAGGAAAAGGTAACAAATTTTTTAAATGAGTGATGCACAGAGAGTTTCTGTAAAATGTTTATAGTTATTTGAAAAATAAATATTGGCTTCACTGTTTGCTTGGTTTTCTTAATGCAAAATTAAGTTTAAAAAATGCCAAAATGAGTTATGTGGCACTAAGACCTCTGTAGAAAAATATAAACAGACTGTTAAAACATATTTCAACTCCCTTGGCGTCATTTGTGGCCGATAAACAGTCATATATGAGTGAAAGGTTCACTGACTGTCACCCATTTATGATCCAAGTTCTTTGCTGGTGCCACACTGACCAGGCTAACAAGGATTAGCATATCTTACATGCTTTTTTCCCCCTAAAAACCCAGGTCATGACCTTATAAGATATGTGATTCACAGTAATGACTTCTTTGGTTCAAGTGCCACTGAGATTGGTACAAAGACGTTCTACTTCAGTGCAACTGAATTATAATGCTAAATAAAACAAAATAGAACACAAACAGTGCACGTGCACTTGGGTCAAGTATGACAAACTGTTCCAGCACTGATTTCGAATTGAAAACACATCAGCCTCTACTATCTGACGAAACAGAATACTGGATACTAGACCCTGTATGGCATTAGGCACACATCTGTGTTTTTCTGTTTAGGTTTCTGTTGTTATTGAGTACCTCCTTCTTCCATGATAATAAAGAAGGCTTATTTAAACTTTGCAGACCAACGCAACAATAAAAAGTACACCTCATCAAATACCACAATACTTCTGTGCTATGATCAAAGTTGTTATCTGTTTGTAGGTTTATGTAAATTAGTATCTCTTTATACATAGTGTATACCTCTGCTTTGTGCTCTAGCACATCCACTGCATTGCTGCTGTGGATCAGATAATGAATGATATCACTTTTTGTTATCATTACTTTAGAGACACTCAGCAAAATCAAGTATGTTTCCATTTGATAGGGGAAAGAACCAAAACACAAAAAAATCCAACAACAAACTCTTTAAAAATGATGCAGTGAATGACTCTGGAAAACTCTGGGATGATCCCCTTCTGAAGTTCTCTCCAAGTCTCACAAGTACATGACTTTTTGAATTCATGAAAGAAGCAAACTCACAGCAAATATCATGCCACTTCACTGGTATTATCCTGAAAATATAGTGAATCAGTGCACAAAGTGTTCTCAGAATCAGGCTCTAGAAACATTTGCCAGTAGAGCTGTAAATGATAAAAGGGGAGAAAAAAAAACCCTGGAGCTGGTTAGCTAGGCAGTTGGTAACAGACTTCAGAGACTTTAACCATGAACATACTAGATTAAATGAGGGTCACTCTAAGAATTTCTGCATGTTTTTTTGCGGGCAGATGAAAGCTTGCTCTGTCAGGTCTCTGAGCAGACATGAGCTCATTCTGCCCACACTCCATCCTGGCTGGAAGCTGTACTGTCGCAATAAGCACGACACTAATCCTACTCAAGGGCAGGATACATTAGTTTGGGCTTGATGCCACACTGACAGGTCTACTGAGCTTCTGTTCAGCTCAGAGAGAGGGAAGAGAGTCAACAGCAATATGGGCACAGAAAGCACACATCTCTTTGTTAAGACTGTACAGAGGGGGTCTCCAGGTCCCACGCTAATGGTGAGAATTGTGAACATTTTTGAAAACTTTCCAAGTAGCATTATTTTTTTAATCTGTAGATATTGTCACTCATACTAAATAAATTCGTCATAATCTTGTAAACACTTAGTGGTCAAGATCACTCTCATAGAAATCTTGGTCACCCGCAGCAAGAATATAATTTTTGTAATTGAAAGCAGAGACGCATCTCATTCTTCATTTATATCCACATTTCTACCTTTTATGGACTGGCATTTAGAAGTGTCAGTTTCTTCAGTTTTGATCAAGGTTATGTCATGAATAATGTCCAGGTTAGATATTTTGAGCTGGACCTGAATTTGGATTGTGAAAATGTACCCCATTTCCCAACATTCAGATAACAGTGAGGTAAATGATACAATCATGTAATCTGCATTAAAGAAATTATTCTAATACAGAGATATTTTGTAATCTTAACTTTTACTGAGTTTTTTTCTCATTCTGCATTTTCCTTCTGCATTAGTCTCCCACAGTAGTTTACTGTTTGTAAACTTACACTTACAGATTCATTATGTTGCCATCCTAAATCATCAATGTATCAGTGATTAGCAAACATTAATGAAAGTCTAAATATTCACACTGTGATGCTGCCTACATCTATAACTTTTGACATGTCCTTACCCATATCCCTTACACTTCGTACATAAATTTTCACTATTCTAATCTCCATTTTGATAATCATTATAGGTTTTAGAGGGTTTTAACACTTATGATGTTATAGAAGAATTAAGTAAATTTAAACAGTGAAAAAGTGACAATAAGAACATTAAACTGCTAATTAAGAAAATTATTATAATATTTAAAATTAGTTATTGTTTTATTTATTTTTTAAAATAGAAATAGAGCCAAATATCACATCACTTATGACCCTGTGATGGATAGCCTGAATTCAAATTATATCTGATCTTGGAGCTGTCTGGATATCCTCCATGCAATAGTTTTGATATAAAAAAATTCCTCACGTGTGGTAAATATGCAGAAGTATCTCAGCTTCACAAATTTCTTTTATTCAGGAATTGTTTCATGTCAAAGCCCAGCAGAGAGGAATAAACAATGTTACTGGTTTCTATACTAAATTCTACACTAATAAAAACATCAGTAGGTTTAAGGTCTTTGTAAATGCTTTGATAGAAGTAAATTAAATAAACATAGCTTTTCTTGGTGTTGTTACTGGCAAAAGTGGGAGCTTTTACCTTGGGGATAGTGAGGTCCATTCACACCAGGATTTTACAAACTTTGTTAAAATTCTTGTTTGACATTCTTAATACAAATATGTAGAGGTGGCATAAAGCAACAGAGACTTAAAAGAGAGCAACACTGTGCAAGAGGAATAACAATACAGATTGCTCATAAAGATAATACTAACAAGATGAGACTAGTCATTTTACATTGAAGATCCAAAAAAATGGCCATTACCTTACAACAGCCTGTGCAGCGTTCTCTTAGGTCCCTCGTAATGCTCTCCTGTCTCTGATGGCTGGGGAATAGCTCCACTGAACTACCATACTTAACAAGTAAGACCACTACTGAGTTTCCATAGATATTTTACCTGTAAATACTTGCATGCGTTCAAAAGTTTTCTTGAGTTTGTGTGTCTATGCAGTAGCTCTCAGCAGGGATTTTGCTATACTGTTTTGCTTTGCATGATATTTTTCTTACACAAGTCTACTGAATTTTTTGTCTGTAGAGATCCTCACTAGGTAAAAAGTGGTTGAGCTACCAATGGCAGTCACTCTCCACTTTTCATGTAACATCCTACTGATCCGAGTAGTTATCCACCATGTAGCTATGGTGGTTTCTATTCATGCAGTAACAGAAATGTTTAAAATCGCAAAGCTTCCCTCATACTGGCGCCATAACCAGCAATGTGTGTCCTGCTGCAAAAAATTGTTCAAGATTCACTGAGCCTCATAGGGAATAGTAGCATAAGTCTGTAGCAAAATTGTTTGTATAGTGTTCAGAGTTCAGGGACAGTCCTCACTGCTTCATAATATATTTGCATCATTTAATCAAAGCCTATTAAATTCAAAATGAGACATAATCCATGGAGCAGGGAGCATACCCACTCTCACTTCACTGGCAAATGTCCCGATACCTACTCATTCAGTGAGCAGTGAATTCTTCCCTGCACAGAATCAGACCTTCATCAATGAGCCTGCTCCCTTGCAGCATGCATTGCTGCCTTCATGTGGGAAGCAGTCACTATGGTCTGGATCCTCTCTGGCAAATGAATACATTAATCCAATTTTTTTCTTTATTAAGACAGGACATTGTCTCCCACCTTCAGGCTGTGTGTTGTGAACCGTCAGTGGATATAAATGGATGCCTTGCTATTTTCAGAATTTCCTAATGGTTGACTCTAGGCAGCTCTCTGCTCTGTGTGTTGCCCGATTTGGCTTCCGTCTAAGGAGCTTATCTCTCCCCAGGCATGCACAGAGAATTGAGTGTTTCAGCTAGGGTTCTGAGGTCTGTTCCTAGGGCCCAACAGCTTTAATGTTAGCACTGAAAAACTTTATCTCTCCTACCTGTAGGAAACCATGTCTGATCTGCGAATAAGCGCTTAAATCCATTAAATCACTATGATGTTTAAGTCTAATAAATTGTTACAAACTATTTTTTTTTTCTTGCCTCAAGTAATCAGTAGTTTGAATGGATGTGTTTATTTTATTGTAGATAAGATGTATGGGAAAATAAGATACTTTTGTTCTTACTCATATATTTTCCTTTTCTTAAAAAATGAATCTAGGAGCCTGGAGGAGGAGATAATGACATGCACACTATGTCTCATAGCAATAGCTGTGGTGCAAGATACTGGAAAACAAGCTTCTCTCCAGCTATGTGGTTGAAAAGCCCTGAAACATCAAATGAAATAAAAGTTTCTAGAAACATAAGAGCACAATCAGACTGAATTATTGAAAGTTTATCAATAGCCAATCAAACACCCCTGGAAGAGGAGTTCTGCAGGTACATGGAAATGAATATATGGAGAAGAGTAGTTGAGTTTTGGTGAAAAATATATATCAATCTGAAGAAGGCAATTAAGAATTAACTAGTTGAGGGAAAAGGATCGAAAAAAGTAAGACTGAAGAAAGCAACAATTTAGAGATGGCTTGACAGATCTGATAATGAAAATCACTAATATGTATCTACTTTTTATTGATGAATAAGTGGATATACAAAAATGGTTAGGCCATTGTTACATCAGACACATTCTGAGTAACTCTCTCTGCTGGTTTCCCTCCATATCCAAGATATTGGTGCATTAAAGAGCTATAGCACTATTTGTGACCAAAATAAAACACAAAAAGAAATGGTAGAGTCTTTTAATGCTGTTTTTTAACAGATACTGTCTGATAAATTGTATCATTTCTGGGCTGATCTTGCATATATGAATTGGCATTTGACTTTCTAAAAAGAAGTATTTTCTTATTGCCTGAAATGCACTTCATACCTGAGATCAAATGCTTTAGAAAGGTGAGGAGGTTTGTACTCTTCAAAGTATATTACTGTAACTGAGTCTGTAGATACTCTTTATCAAAAGGGCCTGAAGACTGATAGCAGCTTTCATTTTACATGGAACTGTTTAGAAGGCTAATGATGAAAACTGCCAATACCTAACTCTTTCAGAGGGAATAATATAACTTTTGTGTATGGAATTATTTGTACCATGACACCTATAATGAACCACATAATACAATTCCAGATTAAATTTCGCACTTTTCAAGATATTTAAGTTAGAAGCTAGGAAAAGTAATAATCGGTGCCTTTCTGTCACATGAAGGAGACAGCTCAGTGAACTATGTTAGAATGAGATCTCACTGGTAGTTCTGTAACAATTTGTAGCTCTTGGAAAATCAGTTATTATACTTCATATGGACAGATATAGTTCAGTACTGAATGTCTGTTATAGGTGGGTCCGGTATATCTGTGTTTTCATGGCTGGAGCTTGTGCTCTTTCTTCACTCAAACATGGTAGACAGTCACTAGATTTTTCAGAGCTGCCAGTTATGAATTATCAGGGGGATAAGGAGGATTACATACCACTTCATGGAGGGGCTATTTTGCTAAAGTGAGCCTCTTTTCTTACTTCTTGAAGGGAATATAAGTGAAAAATGCTTTGATTCTGGCAACTGCTGCCCTGCTCCCCAGCCAACTTCCCACCAAAATGGGAATGTGGTAGGGGAAAGTGCTTCACTACTCCCTAATCCACTACCCAACAGAAACCTCTCCTCTACTCCTTGGGAGCTGCACATCATCTCTCTTCTATCCATTCATATAATTCTTTCCCACTATTCACTTCTCTACTCAGTTGCTCCTTTACAGTATTCAGTATATATGCATTCTCACTATATTCCATAACACAGAAGAAGAAAACTTCTGTTCCTGCTTCAGGATAGTCATGGCTACTGTATAGTGAACTACATATGAGCGTATGTAGTTAGAGGTGGGAAACGATCAGCTGTGGATGGATAGTATACATAGGGATTTATGTGGATTAAGTTAATTTTATTATTAAGTAAATGTTATTATTCATAAACTCTACAAATAAATTTGTATCAACTTTCAGTTAGTCAGAGAAAATGTTATATTTCATTTTTGCTTACATTTAGAGATAGTGCATGGACCGCCAGTGAGCTTTAGTCACTGATATAATACAGCAACTCTGGCCTGGTTCCAGAAACACCTCTGGTTAATGGGCATCGGGTTGAATCCCTGCACTTCCAGTATTTAGACTTCATTGAATATTATTGGACTGATAGTGTTCTTAAATAGAATAAAGTTATTTCAGCCAAATATTTATATATATAGATAGTGACATTAAATATTTTTCCATATTATCCATTTTATACCATTGTTTGGTGAAAAAATATTAAATATATTTTCAAATCATGGGAAGTATGCATACCATAGATATCATTATGTCTGTTAATAGGATTTTGCATGGATATTTCCTCTGAACTAGACTTGCAAATTGAATTTCAAGCTTCCAAAGAAAAGTGAATTACTATGGGCTTAAATTTTTGCACCATGTCTATTTTTTTCAGTTATTCTGTAGTTTTCATATTTGACAGGAAAAGTGTTGAGGTCTGGGCACAGGACTGGGTCTCAGAGGATCTGTGTTTATTTTCTTGCTTTGCTACAGATTTCCTATGTGTCCTCCACTGTACTTTTTCTTACCCATCTGAGACTGGTTCCTTTTATGATTTCCTATGATAGAAGTAACACAGAAGAAGCTAAGTAGATGGTGACTTGGGAAAACTTACAAGTCAGGCTGATTCCATGTTTTACTTGAACTACTAAAGTGACACAAGAAGAAAAAATGTTACTTATGGCAAACGGATCACTGAAAAGCAAGCGTAATAATAAAGAACCACACTAGTAGTATAAAATGAGGTTTTGTACACTGAGGAAAGTGACAATGGCCTGTTAATGTCCTGCTGTGCTGAAACAGCAATAATCTGTGTAATATATTTTTAAATTAAAGATACACAAAGCCAGCTATCCCCATAAAAGTCACACGCTCCAGTAATAATTCCTTTTATCTATTACAGCATTTTCATTGGTACAATTGAAAAGGCTGTACAAAAAATATTTTTTCTCTACTTTACACAAAGTGAGACATTTTTGTAACAAATTCCAGCATTAAATCAAGAATGATGATTAAATAAATCAATAGCCTCCACCTTAAAAAAATCAAAGATTAACATTACATCAAGGTCTCTGGCTCCAGGCTACCTACCTAGTTTGCCTAAGAAAACAGAGCAAAATAATACTATTGCTAAACTAATTACACAGATTCTTAAACTAAAAAGAGCTAAGAAATCCAATACTTTGGGGAGACATTATTGCAGCTCATCAATACTTAAAATGGGCTTATAAGAAAGATTGGGACAAACTCTTTAGTAGGACGTGTTGCAATAAGAAAAGTGGGTAATGTTTATAAACTAGAAGACAGTAGATTTAGACTAGATATAAGGAAGAAACTTTTACAGTGAGCATGGTGCAACACTGGAACAGGTTGCCCAGAGAGGTAGTAGATGTCTCATCCCTGGAAACATTCAAGGTCAGGCTGGATGGGGCTCTGAACAACCTGATCTAGTTGCAGATGTCCCTGCTTACTGCAGGGAAGTTGGACTAGATGACCTTAAAGGTTCCTTCCAAGCCAACCTGTTCTATGATTCTATGATTCTACTCAGTGAGCTAAATCTCTGCTACCAGGTCCCATAAAGTCTAAAAATTGTTAGTTTACATTCAACAGCTTATCCTGGTTCCAAAAGTAAAGCCTGGAGAGAAACAGTATTTTTGATAGTTTGGAAACTGCGCTTCCTAGATTTGTATGACTCACAGGACCATGTCAGTGGTTTAAAGTGATTTGAATCATTTCAATGACTCTCCTTCCTGCTTGCAACAAATTCCATCAGCTTCTTGCCTCTGAGGACCCTGACATCTGATTCTTCTCTACATAACTGGTATTCTCCTGTCAACTTGTCTCTTGCTTGTTCCACTAATAAAATATCTATGCTCTCTTTCATTTTCTCATAAGATTTCCTAATCGCTTTATCATGCTGGTTCCAAAATAAAGACTGTCCTTAATTTTAACTGTCAAAGGTCAGCTATCACCATAAGTACTTAATTCACCCACAGAAGATAGGGTACAACCTGTACATCATCAGTTTTCACCTATACCTACAGCAATCTCAAAGCCTTGCTCACCTCAGCAGTACTGCTTCATCATTTAATCATATTCCTCCATGGACAGGACCAAAGGTAGTGAGTAAATGCAGCAATGGAAAACTTTTCTAAATAAAAGAATTACTAAATATTGGAATTTATCGTCATAGGGAGGTGAGGATACACTAAACCTCTCTAAGAGTTCTGAAGTACAAATAGCTGTCAATAAAAAAAATTATTTCCCACATTCTCTATCCCACGCCTTGCTTGGAAGTGCTGCTCCTGTATCATGAGTGGCAAAAACAGATGTGCACACAGGCTGAAGTTACTCCTGTTCAAAATCCAGCACCAGTAGATCCGCTTTCATTAACTAATATGAGGTATTATGAAGTATAGTGCCTGACATTCTAACAGGTGGTTACTTTTCCTGATTACTTCTGTAAGGTCTGAGGACACAGGTCAGAGCAGTAATGTGTCATACCTGTACAGATCTTAAGAACATCAATGTCAACAGACTATCAAGAGAGACCTAAGTAGAGCCTCCACAGGGAAAGGGGAAAGGCTATGTGTCTTTTGGGGGTCTCTTTCAAACTCATGTTTTTATAGTTCTATAAAACTTTGATGTAAACTAAGAAGCATTGCACTAAATAAAGCTTGCGAGATCTGACTCTTACTCTATGGAGATTTTACCTGTCACAGTGTAAGACTTGCAAAGAGATTGGCAGAGATAGTTTTCATCATATTTACAGGCAGCTCTCTGTGTAATCGTTTTGTGTAGATAAGAAGTCTAAGGGTGTTCTAAAGGAAATTAATCACTTAGATACTTCCATGCTATTGAAGGTTTCACATGTGGTGCAATATTGATTTTCCTGTTTCAGTTATCTTTTATCATTATATATTTACTGCTTCAGTATCCACCTTCTTATCTCAACTTTCTTCTATGCAGTCATCATCTGGGATAAATAGATTTTATTCTGCATTCCCAGAAACTTTTTTTGAGCTGTCTCATTTTGAAAGAGAAACAAGAATATTTTTAACATACATGTGTTCAGCATTACTCTTTTTAATCATAGATTCTTTAGGCTAATAAAAAGTAGTAAAGAGAATATAAACAGCCCAGAGAAAAAACAGAACCCTTCTGAAATCACCAATTGGGAGTTATCCAGACTGAATCAAACTTTGCACAATGTTTTGGGCTGAAAGAAAATTATTTTGGGCAGCAAGAAAATTTTAGGCAGCAAGAAAATTATTTTCCATATTTTCTCAGATATATTTTAATCATTTCATGGTATTTGCTTCCTTTTTTCCCCAAGTTTACTATATTCAAATTTAAGAGCTGGAACCTTAACTTTTTTTATCTTCCAAATGTACAAGATATTGCCATAGCATAAATGGAGTATGTTCCACTTCTTGAGCTTTTCCTTTCCTTTCAATACCTCTTCTTTATTTCAGATCTCCTTGATGTACTGCCCAGACCAGCTTGGAAACTTGTCTCTTTACTGGTTATTATTTCTTAGTGAACTTGTATTATTTGAAACTAAAGTAGAGTTCAGCCAGCCTACAATTACTTATTTTTGCAAACATTGAAGAAGCAACATTTCATGTGGGTCACTATCAGAAAATCCTAACAGCTTCCAAAATAAGAGAGTATCTAGTCTGTTTGGCAAAATTATTTCAAATGAACAACAACTAAAGTTTTGAAAAGGTATGCTGTTCTGTGTTTGTGGTATTGAAAGCAAACATGGCAAAAGCCCAACAACTGTGAAGGAAAGGCACTGTGACCAGGAGGTTGGGACCTGTGGTTTTCAACTTCAGAGGAATCACTTAAATTCTTAATGGTAGCTCCTCAGATAAAGAGAAAACAGCATTCCCTGAAGGGTGGCCAGCTGTTTAGGACTCAATAATCAGGCTTATATTTGGCCTGCCTTCTGGAGTTGCTTCTATCACAGATAGTGATGCTGGCAAGCAAAATAAAGACGTTTTATGTCATAGGATACATGCTTGTAATAATTTCTAAAAAAGCCCAAAATAATTTTGGTTTGAAAAATGCCTGTTGGACATATATCTGTCCGGCCCAGGCACTAGTGCATTTGTAAAGCATGAAAAACAATTTAGATTTGCATGTGGCTGACACTTCATTATTTCCAGAACTGGTA
>VZZY01014199.1:137826-160799 GCA_013400335.1 Eurystomus gularis | reverse complement strand
GCGCCCTTAGAGCCAGTCCCGCCCGCCAGGAAGGAGAAGAGGCCGGAGCGAGAGAGCAAATCGCAGGGCAAGGTAGAGATTGTGGCAAACTTTCTGGCTGCTTCTGCACGCTGCCTGCCTCACTGGTGGGAGTGTCTGGCCAGAAGGAACTGCAGAGCCCAAACCCGAGAGCCCTGAGGCTCCGAAAGAGACTTCCAGCTGCCTTTAGAGGAGGAACTGCCGGCAGTGCAAGCTGGGGCATATGCAGCAGAGTCGGTAAGTTGGGAACGGCACAGGTGGATTAGAAGCTTGCCATACCACAAATAGGCACTTGGAGAACCTCTTTCGCAGAAGACCTCTGCTTGTGACGCGGACAGAGACTGGGGAAGAGCAGTCTTGCGTTTGTGGGCTCTTCCATCGCTAGAGTATGTATGTTCTACTTGTAAAATAGACTTTATTTTCCTCCTGAAGAGGCCACTCTAGTGAGCGAGGGCACCCGCTGCGTTGATTTCTCTTGCAAATGTGTAATGCAAGGAATATACTTGGTTTTCTAGTAAAATTGTATGCTCTTGATGTGGGCGGCGTGTGCACCCCACTCAGAGCAGTGCCCCACATCTAGTTGAACAGGAGGGGCCTTCAGAATGGCCGGTTTCAGCTCAAGCAGATAAAGGATTACCGTAAGGGGTTGTAAAGGTGTGTCGCCGTAGGGTTGGTTTGGGGTTTTGTGTTGCTGTGTGCCTGCTCCGTTGAAGCCTCTTCAACTTTCTGAAGTGCAGCTAAAGTAAACTTCTTGACTTAGTGGCAGAGTACATTTCTATTAATATTGCATGATTTCTGGCTTAAATTTAGCTCAAAGTCCTTGTGAAAAGTAGTTAATGCATAGTCTTCTGGCAAGATAATAAAACTCTTAGAATGTGGTGTAGGCTAGCTGTTGTTCAATTTAATCCATTTCTAATCTTTTTATTTGCTTTTTTTTAAGACCTGAGAAAATAAAATATCTATCCTCAAACCACTTAACAGCTTTTAATTTAAACACAGTTAATTATGTAGGTGAAGGGTTCCATAGAGGTATTAGCATAAACCAAGCAGGTGCGTGGTATTTTCTGAGGCGGTGGGCCTTACGGAAGTTTTGGCAAGTTTCACTTTATGTTGCATTTATTAAATGGCTTGCCTAAAAACCAGACTGCTTTTTTATTATATTTAATGTCGTTGCTTATGTGTATTATTATTTGACAGGTCTGTTTTTTGAAGACTGTATAGCCTTAGATAACTTTTTCTCGATGGAATTAACTTATTTATTTTATCCTAACTTAAATAATATAAGGCTTAATTTACTAGAAAGGTCACTGCTTGCTTCTAATTTTTTTCTTTTCAACAGGATTTACATTGCTCTTCAATTAAAACTTACAATCAGTGTCTGATTTTAAAGAAATATACTGCTATTTCCCTGTCTTTCAGAAGAATATTCTTCCAGTGTACTGTGTAGTATGTGCAGTCACAAGCAGTGTTGGGACAAATCAAAGTGCTAGTGGTGGGAAACTTTGGTGAAATTGTAAGGTGACGACAACAGTATGTAGATAAAGGACCCTAATGAGATTGATCTCTGTACTGTCCTTGAAGTGAACTTATACAATGGAGAGCAAAAACCCGGAGAGCAAAGGTGTTTTCTTTTTTTCTAAGGCTGGTAATCTGAATCTAGAATGATCTTATATACTGCTAAATTTTAAATATTGAGCCATGGTTGTCATGTTCAGGAGCATCTTTTCTCTGGATCATAAAAGGATCTTGCAATTGTAATGTTACAATATCTCTGCAGGATTATAGGATTTAACAATCATGTTTTCATAAACTAGTTTTCACATGAATTCAAAACTTCATCTTCTAAGTAGACGTCAGAAGTATTATATTATGCATGCAGTATTGTGAAAAACGTCATATTTCCATACCAATTTAAAAAGCCCCACAGCCCACACACACATACCTCCCTGTCTCTGGGAGGGCTGAATAAGAGACCTCATGTCAAGTATTTTTCATTCTAAAACCAGAATTTTTTGTTTTATAGTGTATTAGTATACCAAATAAGTATGAAGACGGGAAAGTAGTGCGTTGATTTTTAACAATTAAAGTATCGAAATGAGTGATGCATCTTAAATACAAATAGTGTTTTTTTTCTTAAGGACTAGGGAATGTAAAAGAAGGGCTTTGAAGAAATGGCTCATTACAGTTAAGTCTCTTTGTATAGAAATGGACATTGAAGATGCAGATATTTGTAACAAAGTTGCATGCATCTTCTGTTTGGATTTTTTTTTTCTGATTTTGACGGGCTGTTGGCCTACAGTGTTCTTCGATACTATCTGTAGGGAGTGGACAATACAGATGCTGTGACATTTTATTTAGTATGGATATGGTATTGCAGTAGTCCGAACAGATGCCAGGAAGATTAATGTAACACTAGGTCCACTGTCTTCAGAGATCTCTGTCTGCTGGGAGAATTGCTTGTACCATGGACACCACTGTCCCCGAAGATGCTGTGGACACTAAGAATGTCAGGCATCCAGGCACCACTGTCCCAGCAGATGCTGAAGACCTTAAGAGCTGCTGATGGGAAAGTTTTGTGTAACACAGATAGCTCTGTCTTGTCCATCCTGCACCTGTTTGAAAGATAGTCAGGTTCAGTGTAGTTAAGGACTATTTTAGTGAGGCTCCAGAACTTTAATAACCACAAATATCTCCTATATTAGAACACTTGTTTATTTTATCGCTATTATCTCTTCCCTAGAATAGCTCTTGTGTGGACATAGAAGTAATATGGAGAATAAAGTACTTCTTACCCATATAGTTCATTTGGAAGTCTGCTTTATAGCTGTTGGTACTAATTTTAATAGGACTAAACTGTATACTAAAACTAAATCAGCTTCAGGAAAACCTGTTACTTACCCCCTCTAGCTAACGTATATGTAGTACCTGTAATACAAGGGGACTACTGTGCCTTGAGGTCATGCTTGTGGTGGCTGAGTAAAACTTCCTGGCTTACTGTGTTAAGTCTCTTTCGAAATACAGTGTCAAATGTGAGTCTTCTTGTTTGCAGTCTGGTGGCATTTTGAAATGTTGAAGTCTGATCTGTTGAACGGATGAAGAAAGTAAAATAGTTTGTCAGAGGCTGTTGAGTTAATAGTTTGTCAGAACTATTTACAGTTGAGTAAATAGTTTGTCAGAAGCTGTTGAGTTAATCACTGCAAATAGAATGGTTCTTAATAAAAAAGTGTCTAAATCCTAAAAGAAAATAATTCTTGAGCATGATTACTCAGGAAAACTTCATTGCATTTACTCTGACAAGACTTTTATAGTAATAATTAAATATTGAATATGTTTGTGGTTTTTTTAATTTCCTAGATAAAATAGCCTTTCTCAGTTGTGTAAGGTTAGAAAAGGAGAATATCCTGTTCACTTGAAGGTACCTGAACAAAATAGCAGGTGTCTTGCTTTCACTTACGTTCCCAGTTTATGCAGGTTAGCTTACAACTGCTGTGTTTAAGTTTCAAGGACATCCAACTTACTCTTTATAAACTTTGAAAACCAAAACTAAGTTGCTGCTATCAGTGGAACTGTGAGGCTTCCAAAGGGTGACCTTTGCTGCCACACAAAGCAATGTCTTACTATTCCTGGCTTTTAATTTATTGCTGCTCCCTTCTGCAGTCTTCTGTTTGCTTTTATCTATATGTTCATATTTCCTGAGGTTGAATCTTACTAGGGTGCTGTGTGTAATGCAGTAAGCTTCACACGAAGCTTTGCTGTGTTTCTACGTGTCTGTGGTTACTGGTGCCAAGTGGCCTAGGGTTGTACACCTGTTCTTCCTTGAGAAAAGATGCCGAGCCTCTTGGGTGCAGCACTGAATGTTTTGGAAAGTTGCATCAGCTTAACATGGGTGATTTAAGCCAAACTGACACAGAGCACTTATAGACGCTTTTGCTTAAGCATGGCTAAATTTAAAATAAGTTCATTCAGGATTTACCAGTAATCTGAAATCTTTAGTGGATTGTGTAAAGTTGAATTCAGTTTCATATCTAAGACTGAAGCGTATCATGGCAGAAGTGGAATAGAAAGGTTTGGAGTAAAAATAATGATTAAATGTGTAGCTTCAATTACAGCAATGTTACTTCAGTGGTGCAAGAGATGGACATCATGAAAGAAACAGCAAAGCTAGTGAAACAAAACAAGGAAGCTAAATATATTTAAGCTGTTCATTCTAATTCCCCATCTGAGAATTTACAAACTGCCTGCAGAAGTTTGCAATTGCTGGTTTTCAGAAACTCCCCAGGCAGTTGGTAATGTACTTAGTGAAATACAAGCTTTGAGGCAGGTTTACCTGTTACTTGTCATAAACCAGTGTGTCTGGTGCAAAGTTCTATAACTTACATTCATTTGGGAGCGAAGATCTTTTTGCCTAACATCTGATATCTTGGGCCCAGGTCAGTCTTGCTATTTCTGTAAACTCAAATGTTTAAAGAGTGAAGTTTTAGTTACTAATATGGGTTACATAATACTAGTTCGTTTGTTCAGTTTTCATCTTTATGCAAGCTCTGATGGCACAGTGTCACTGTGAACTAGCAAAAATTATGGGAGTTTGCATTTGTAGAGTGTAACTTATGGGGGGGTTGGTTTTGTTTTGGTTAATTACAGATCTCTGGTGTTCATGCCTCTAATACTAGAACTTAAATTTGGTTGGTTGGTGTTTTGCTTTTTAATATCTTTTTAACTGTAAAATAAGTGGGTGTTTGTAACCCTATCAGAGTGCAGGAATCTGTCCAGCCTCAAAGAACAAGCCTCTGGCAGAGCCTTTCTAGAACCTGGATCTTGTAAGACCGAGCTTAAAGCCTTAAGCAAAAGATAATGATTTTCCTTTATTGAAGTGTTATTGCAAGTGTTTTGGCATATCTTACCTCCCCAATATATACCTTTAACAGAACATCAGCATCTGTAAAAGTCCTTTATTAAGAAGTCACCTGCTCTCACTGATTATTTTTTCCTATTGAAATGTTTGCATTTCTTAGTTTTTATTTTTAGAGCTTTTATTCTGCTCAGCATCCTAAGATCTTAAACTGTTGTGTGACAAGTGCAGAATGACTTCTTACAATTCGTTTCAGTTATGTGAAATGTACATAAAAGTGACAAAATGTTTACTTATGCACACACCCAAGTTCCTGCTTATTTTCACTCTAGTACTGGACAGTTGGTTAGTGGAGCAGACCTAAGTGAGCAGAGTCTCCTTATTTAGGTGCCATAATTTGCTAAAGAGGAACAGTGAGAGAGAAGGTCATGCCTTGTAGTCATTAATTCTGTCTTTCATATGGAGGGCACGATATAATCCTAAAGCTTGTTGATAGTTCTAGTATATTTCTACAGTAATTACAGCTCACCTGGTTTCCTTCTTTTACTTCCCTCACTTCCACCTCATAAACGGGAAACAGCATTTGCTGTTTGTCGATGCTTTATAAGGGTGCCAAATACTACTGGCCATCTCTTGGTTAGAGACTGAACACAGACTGTATCGAAGCAAACTGTTCCCATCAGTGCCTCTGCCTCAAAAGGACACTTTAAAATCCGGAATGCTGTGTTACTGTCTCAAGAGTGCTAAAAGCCCTCTTAATATAGAGTTCTGTAATTTCATCCTCTGCCAGTTATTCTGGTTCAAATTTATGTATTACAATTTCAATATATAACGAAAAGCATTTAAACTGAAACTTTTACAGCAGTTTTGTTGTTGTTATTGTTTAAGGCTGTGAT
Organism: Eurystomus gularis; assembly: GCA_013400335.1. NCBI lineage: Eukaryota > Metazoa > Chordata > Aves > Coraciiformes > Coraciidae > Eurystomus > Eurystomus gularis. The sequence continues at coordinate 155,036 of VZZY01014199.1, read as the reverse complement.
AAATTAATTTCTATGCGTCTGCTTTGGATTAGTTGATACTTGCTTGTTTGTTCTGGTAACTTAGCTGTTTCAGGAGTCTTCAACATATTGAGAAACTAAATATGTTGTAGCTTAAGTTAATTCATGTTACTTTTAGCTTCTGTGTACTAGGAGCCTCACAAAATTCCTACTAAAGCTTGTATTTTTTTTCTATTTTCATAATACTGTACTAATCTGTAAGGATTCTAAGAGCTCTTTACAGTGCCATTCTCAGAGGCATGAACTTGTTTTCATTTCGCTTCACCTGATTTTCTGTACCATTTTGTGTGTGTCACTTGGCAAGGGTTCATTTCCTGTCTTCTGCCATACCACCTTGGTCTTGTAGAGGCTCATTATGAGCACAAAATTTGGCTCTACTTAGTAAGTAACAAGGCCAACTTGACACACTTGCTGAGCTGCAGTTACTGAAGTGCAGGTGCTCGGTCTGCTGTGTTTTCACAAATTGTTTTGTTTCACTGGATATGTATGTATCCTTTGCATGCAGCTACAGGGAGTGATTTTTAAATTAAAAAAACAAACCAAAACAAAGACAAACCCACAATAAAAACCCAACCATACTTGAGGTAGAAACATGCCACAAAGCTAAATGTGGTCCTCCAAAGTCAAGGTGTTTCATTCTATTCTGTGGAAAAGAGAATTGACTGAAATGGTTTGAATCCTGAATTGACTATTGAAAGTGGTCCTATGTTAAAATAGAAAATCCACTCTTTTCAGTGTTTTTGTTTTCCTAGAACTATGTTAACTTCCATGATGGACTTCTGTCTTGAGAGGAGGGGCTGTGGCATCCTGTTTGATTCTGAAGCAAGAAGTATTAAAGGCATTGCTCCTTCTAAGGTGCCATAGTGAGCTTGGAAGTTAATATGAAGACAACTGACTGAAGAGTTGAAGTGTTATGGGTGTAAACTGTCTGCTGCAGTGATTGTATCCTGATTTTACAGATAGTATTTAAAATCCAGAATCTTGTCAGTATTTACCACTATGAAATGGAATACTACACATGCTATATAGCTGAATGGCAAGCTTTCTCCACTGAGGATTGCTTGCTTCTTTTTTTTGTCCTAACCATGGTCGTTAGCTTCTTCTATGCAGTTCTGAAAAACAAAAAAAATTGACTAAGCTACTTTCATACTCACAAACAGGCATAAGTATTATAAGTAGTAATTTCTTCTGTGTAGAACTACTAATCTACGTAAAGTAGGGTGGAATAATGTGTGTGGTAAAAGTTGATAACTTGTACTGACTTTTAAAAGTTGGAAAGAGGGATTAAATGCATCTCAGCTGACCAACCAAGGGACGAGGCACAATGCCTGTCAAATGTCAGAGCTGAAGTAGTTGGGCTAAAAAAGTTTTCAGCTCTAAGTCTAGATAATTTCACTTCTTGCTTTAGAAGTATTTTTCATTAATATGTAGTGTTTCTGTTTGTAAAAGCATAATTCCCAGATTGCAGGCAGTTTACGCTGTCCTGTGTACACTGCTTTCTAGGCCTTATGTCTCTGCCTTGCTTAGTTTCACTCTGCAGGATGAGTGTTCCCACAAACAGTTGGTTTTTCTTTATTGGGACTTAAGAGAAAGCTTGAACTCTTGAACATAGATTTTTAGACTAAACTCTTCAGCTCTAATATTTGAGGAGCTCAGCACTGAGTGACTGAAGTTAAAATGGGACACTATTCTGCTTCGAAGGCCTGGAGTGCAGAGAGGAGTTGCAGGAATGCAGAAGTTCTCTGTTCTACTGTGCTGCATTAGCAGCAAACATTAGAACTATGTTCTTTACCTACTTTCTTTTTGAGTGTGCATGCATGTGCAATTTCTTCATATTCTTAATTTCTTCCCTTGCAACCTGTTGCAGTGAAATAAGACATAAAGCTTCTAGCAATGCAAGGCTTTCTGGAACAGGCAAGGCAACACAGTTTAGTCAAAATTTGACTAGTGCCAGGTAGTGCACTGGCAAAGTTGTTGGTTATCAAACTCTGCATTGCAGTTATAAGGACAGCTCCAAGAGGGACCTCACATAGTTTGCTTAAGGACTACCATCTTGATTAATTTTCCATGAAACTTACTGTTATGAAAATGCTTACTCTGGTTTTAATGGTTTGTGTTACTCAGCAGGTGTTAGACTGATAATACATAGCTTATGATTTGGTTATGCATTGCTGAAAATGGAATATGAAAAATGTACTTACACGTGCGTTTATAGTCATATTCTACAGTGTTTTCAAGTAGAATCAGGTTACAAGCCTTTCTCCCTTTATCAAAAGGCTTGTAAACTGCAGGCCGTAGTATTTTTGTTTTTGCGTATTTATGGTAGTGTGATTCAATAGAGTAAAAGACAGTCTTAATGGACAGAAAATGTATTGTTATTTAGGATTAATTTTTTTGTCCTGTTGCTAGTATGACTGTTTTAAAAGAGTTTCATGAGTCCTATAGATGTAGGACAGTTTGTAGATTAAGTTAAAGAGCAAAGGCAGTCTCTGCTGCTTTTTTTTTGCCAATGCTGTTTCACTTCATAATTCCAGGTATGTGAATTTGAAGTATGTGTACATCTAGAAAAGTTCTCCACTTTTAGTTTAGAATTTATTGGTCGTTGTTTGAACTCTGAAGTGGCTGCTGCCTGCTTCTCTGCTAATTGTCACCATCTTTAACACAAACTCTTTATGATCAAAACATCAGACTTAGTCTGAGGGAAGTGATTGAAGTGCTTCACCTGAAGCAAGCTTGTTTGTGGAGTTGAAGGCATGTAGGCCAAATGTACTCAGGAATTGACCTATACGCTAGCTCAACAGGATATTTTTCCTGAGGAGATCACAGCATCAAAACTGCTTAATGAGTTCTGGCCTAATGTTAATGTACAACCTTATGTAACTTTAAGTTCTAGCCTTGTCTGAGAGGAACTTTTTGTCTGTGTTTCTCTCTTAGCCAGGCAGCGCCCATATAATGACTGCCCATGAATTATGTTTGCAGATAATCAAGCTATACTTCAAATATGTTTTCACATTAGTACATGTCAAACAACATATAGTCTCTTACCTAACAGTTCAGAATGGAGTCATTACCTTAGAGAAGGTATGGAGGTGTGTGAGCACCTGCCTGTTTTGTGTTATTCTACCTCTTGTAAGTGTGGTGAAAATGGTTTGTATAGTTAAACTGAATGGTTACTTGTTCCCTAGTTTTCTGGTTTGGGGGTTTTGTTGTTGTGTGGTTGGGAGTGGGTGAGTGGGTGGTGGTTTGTTGTGGTTTTTTTTTTTTAAATTGCCTCCTGTGAAGTCCCCGCTTCAGCTCAAATGCTGAGCTTTGGTGGAAACAAGGTCTTGCTGGGAGGTGTTTCAATATGTGTGTATGAGTATTCAGTGTTCCAGTGTCTGAACATGCTTAAGAAATTTCGCTGTGAATTCTGACTGGACACTTCAGGTGGCTGCTCTGACTGGTTCCTTGCAGAATGAGACATCACAGCTTGTGCCACCACAGGGCTTGTGCTGTTGCCCCACAGAGGCAGAGTTGAATAGATATCAATTCTGTCCATATTTCTTTCATATGTCTTATTGTCAGACATGAGGAAACTTTGGGAAGCTGAGAGCTTTCTCTGAATAGTCCTTTTTTAGACTAGGATAGTTAATTACTCCGTTGGAATTGAACTATTTCAGAGTTGAAGATGATAGAACCTTTTTGGAGTGTATGCTTTAGTATAGCTATCCTAGGAATGTAGGAAGAAACATTTTTGGCTTTGGAAGGTGTCTTTCCAAAAAATGCAACACTCCTTTCTGCTTATGACCCGCACATCTGAGTATTCAATACTTAAGGCAGCTCACAATGTGCATTATCTTAAACAAGGAAATCAGATTTGTTCAGATGCTGGATGTGATTTTCAGGCTGCCTTGTTTCCCAGTCTTTGCTGGAGTACTAATGCTGCCTCATAGAAAACTTCTTTCTTTTGTGTTCTTTGTCTTGAGGGACATACTGAATGATGGGTACTTGTATAGGAAGCTTTAGGAAGGGATAACGTATCTGCTGTAGGGCACAGATCCTGCTTTTGAAAAGGCTTAAAACTATTAAGTTCTAACTCTGCTTGTTTCTTATGCCAGAGGAGCATTTTGCATTCCTTGCGATGTGAAGACTTTTTTTTAGCTGGTTTCTTTAAACTTTTTTTCATATGTGCATACTATTAAAAGAGCTCTAGTTATTAAAAAAAAAAAATCCAACAGAAAAAACCTCTTTGACTCCTTAAAAGTCAAAGTATTAGGGAGGGTGAAAATAGTTTTGCTCTGAGACTGAAGATAAATTTCTTCCATTCTTTTAAAAGAACAGAAACCACCCTACATGTGGGTAGCTTGTGATCCACTCTCTTTGTTTATACAGAAGTATAATAGAGATAACTGTACTTCATGCAGTTAAATAAAATTAACCTTGACCTGTAATAGGAGTTAAAATTGCATGACCTAGACTGTTTGCTTGAACTGGCAATTATTACTGCTGTATTGAGGGAAGCTGAGCAGCTTAACATGAGGTGAAATTTGCTAGTATCCCGGGTGAATAAAAGATGCTCTTCTTGGTGGCAGCTTGTATAGCAAGTCTGAACCAGCCCTGTCTTTGTATCTTGTCTTGATAAAGCAGTTTTAAGAAATTGCATGGGCTGGGATTACTGTAGGATGTTTCAGGCCAGCTTCTTGGGCTGCCCCAGCTGTCATTAACATCTGAGTGGCAATTATGTTAGGGTTGTAGCCTAATTGTACATGGGTCTCTTTGTTTTCTTCCTAATTGGTTTGCATTAGTCTGGAGGGCTTTTGTCTCTCCCCTTTGCAGCCCTGTAATTGCTACTACAGAGGTGTTTCTTCATACACAATGTCTGTTATGCAAGGCGTGGCATTCACATGTTTACCATCCTTATCATGTTGTGAGGTTAAGTGTTATCTTCTGTGCTTCAGTTGTGCAGTCATGAAATTGTGAAGTTACCTACTTTTTTTGAAGTAGTGACTATCAAGTGAAATTTGTCATACTTGACCTTCTAGATTAAGTTCCTCTGAGGCTTCCCTTCATGCCATTTGCTGGCTTTCTAGAAGAGATGTATCGGCGCCACTGATACTTGGATGCAGAGTCCTACTGCTGGCAAGATGATACTCTCCCTGAGCAGAGTAGTTGAGAGCCAGAGGCACGTGCAGCGGCTCTGCTGCAAAATGGCCATACAGCAGCAGTTCCTGGAATAGCTGATTTTAGCGGAGGCTATATTCTGCAAGCCCTTGTGCTGGCCAGTGTTTAGCTGGTCAGCACCTTAACAAGTGGTCTGGATTTACTATGTTGATAAAAGCTCTTGAAATCCAAGCCACTCTAGTGTCTGGCGTTCAAGTTCTGCTCTAGACAGTAATTGTCTCAGATTATGTCAATTTGCTCTGAATTAGAAGATCACATCTAAAGCTAGTACATGAACTGTCCTTGCTGATACATGCAAATCTCTTTTGGCATAAATAGTATTTTTGAGGAAGATTCATGCAGGAGCATGGCAGAAATAGCAATATGTAATCAGATGTCCCTCTTCATGAGAAGACAGCAGTTGGTAGTCCAGAATAATTGTTTTCACTCTGCTTTAATTTTGCAGAGTTCTGCGTTCTCTCCTTTAAAACTAACTACACTATTTCCAGTTGAATGCTTAGTTCTTTCCTTAGACTTCTGTAATTGATGACATGGAATTAGTTGATTCAACACTTATTTACTGTACACCATGGTTACTTAGCACACGTTCACAACATTACTGGTCTTGGTGAGTCTAGAGATGACACCGACTTTATTATCTTAAACAGCTTTGCCAGCTGCAGTTCTGGCTGCTGCAATGTGTTTGAGTGGAACAGCTTATAAAAATCTGTTTGTCACCTTGGAGTTAGTCTTTCCACATTTCAGCTAGTCTTTGTGACACGTCTTCATGTCTCTCATGTATATATAGGCATCTGGCTGGGCATGGCATAAGAATGCTTTAAAATGCTTTCTATATAGAAAGAAGTTTTGGAGCTCTAGGACCTCGTTTGAAAATGTGGCCAACAATTATGGAATATATTTGGAAATAACTTTTTCCAAGTGTCCTTTCTGAAACATCTTGTTTGATCACACATTGCTTTCTGCACCCTTCCCCTGTCAAGTTTCTAATGGACAGTAAGATAAGTGTCAGAACTGGATTTGGGTTCCAACTTGTGTGTTTTACTGTGGAAATAGTATACTGACTCAAAATTTAAAGTGATGGTAGTGTTACTGTTCAAGACTTTAAAGAAAGAAGTGGAAAATAGACAGTTTATTGGCCAGCTTGTATTTCCACCACACATTCATGCTTGGTTAGTTGAGTGATCATTTACTTTGCTTTCCTGTATTTCTAAAGATAACAGGTTCAGTGGTGACTAGAAGCCTTCCTTGGGCATAACAGGTAGCTCACTAAGTGGAAGTTGCTACCTGAGGTCTGTGGAACAGTGTATTATAAAAGCGTTTTATGTAGATTCAGAGCAACCTCTGTAGTTTCACACCAGATTTTACTGGTTGGTACGATAAGATCAGTATAGCACCAGTGATTAATTTAATTTCATTTGTACCTTTTTAGTCATACTGTGTGCATGGACAAGACATAGATGGTACAGAGCAGTTGTCTAATGCTACAATGAGAGAATCTAATGATGGCTTTGCTAGGAGCAATGCTGAAGATGTTTTCTTGGCTGTTTTCTTGCAGGAATAGTTTTAATCTTGCAGTTTTAGTAAACTGGAATTTGGGCTGAGCTTTGCTTGCTTTGTTCTTTAAATCCTTTCTGACTAAATCCTTTTAAAAAGCCTTAAAAAATCAATAAACTTCTCAGGCTATGAGGTGAGAAGGGAAAGGAAAAGAAATGAAAGGATTATTGTGAATGGTAAAAACTTCAATGTTGAGCCTTATGAGAGGCTTGTCATAAAAATTTCATTATTGTGGTGGTGTTTAATGCAGGGGTGTGAAATGCTAGAGTATAGAAAATATTTCTTACCAAAAGCTTCAGTTTAGCAGGGAATAGTGAAGAGAAGTGTGAATTATCTTGAAGAGGTTTTGTTAGGTACTGAGGTAAATAGTAGCTCTGTGAAGGGTTGTAAAAACACATCGATAGTATTCCTGGCCTCCTCCTCTGACCTGTAGGGTGAGGCTTAAATGGAGATTGCAAAGAATCTGGAAAAGTTACTACAGAAACAATTTGGGTGATATTTGTAATTCTTTTCTCCTGTTGTCCCACTGTTACCATGCTCATGAAACTTCATTTAACAATGATACCCCGTGATGTGGGGAGATAGCGTGCGAGGCAGGAGAAAAGATGATTCTATGGAAACGTGTGTTCTGTTTGTTAGTCTGTGGCAGAAACAAAGAAGGAAGTGTTGAAGTGCATAGTACTTAAGTGTTCAGTATTTAAAGCTAAACGGTGTCGTCTTCCCTGACTAATTAAATAATACAAAAAGGAAATGTTTTTCTCTTGTCAGCATAATGTGGAAAGTTTTCTTCTATTAATAGAAAATCTTGAGCTAATGGAACACTTGGACAAGTTTAAGGAAGACCATGGGACTGCACTGGAAGCCTAGGTTGGGATGACTTTTTTTTCAGAGTTTTAACTCGGTAGTGCTTTAACTTGATGGGTAGAGTATCAGTGAAAAAAACAGTTACACATGGGAAATTTGATATAATTTTGGTTATTGCAAACTGGAAGCTCAATGATATGAAAGGATTCTGTGCTATTATTCTAATCCCGTACATAAACATCTCTGTGGGTTGATCATGATAGTGAAACAGCTTAGTACTCTTAACTTCTTGGTGTTAGGATTAAATTTACCTAGTTTTTAGTGTGGTGTGTGAGCTGGACATAGATCTGGGTGTCTGAGCCTGTGAACAAACTCCTTGAAAAAGAGGTCTAAGTATTCATAGAGTCATAGAATGATTTAGATTGGAAGGGATCTCAAAAATTATCTAGTTCCAACCCCCCTGTTATGTCAGGGACACCTCCCACCTCCCCCATTGAACCTGGCCTTGAACACCTCCAGGGATGGAGGCATCCACAACCCCCCTGGGCAACCTGTTCTATGTGTCACCACCCTCAGAGTGGTCACCCTTCAGTCTCTGTTTTACTGACTATGCTAGTTATGATGTGACAGCTTTATGCTGTTGCTGCTTGGTGGTAGATGAGGTTTCAAACTGGTTGTTGTGGCAAGAAGGTAGAGGTGAAGACCAGAATAGTGGAGCAGAACATGTCTCATGATCAGTTTCAGCCGATCTGTGTGTTTGTCCTCAATGATAGAGGATGTGTTGTGTCTGTATAGTCCCTCTTAACTCATATTCATGAAGCTTTGAGCAAGCTGAAAACTATCTTAAGAGTTTCTAGGGAGGAGAGAGGAGAAGGTATTCAGTGACTCTTCCCTGATTTGTTCGGCAGTGTGTAACGTGCTAGATTTTTAGTGCTGGCACAGAGGGCAAAACATTGATCTGGATACGTATACAGGATGCAGTAAGGTAAGATGTGAGGGGTAAAGAGGTACTAGTGCCTCTGAAAAGAGATGTTTTCATTGCTTGAACCTCAGAACACAGCAAGTGTTGCTTCTGTGTTTCATAATTTGTGATTGCTTCTGTGATTCATAATTTGTAATGTGCCAGTCTGAGGGATATATGAAATTGATACTGATCAGTTTTAAATATGCCCTGTCCTAAGAATTCATCTGGTGTCTTCCTGCTATCACTAGCTGAGGTTTACAGTTAATGGTTGTCTCTAATGTCATATGCCTTGTAGGGACTAATGTCCATGTTAGTCTTTTGTTAAATGTGAGTTGTGGGGTATGAACCTCTGTGTATACTTCAGCACTAAAACAGTTTTTTTTTCTGGGTTTTACAACTTGTACATGTATTCCTTACTACCTGCTAATGTAAAATACTCTGCAGATTTAAGCAGTTGCTGTCCTCTTGTAAACCTTTAGAAAGAGGGTTTTTATTGCTGTAGGAAATATTTGGGAATGCTGTCATAAATGTGACCTCTTATTTTGGAGTTGGCACTGCTGCTTTTTGTGAATAGCATAGGGGGGAAAATTTGACAGGCACTGTCTTCCTGATAATTACACAAATATTTTTAGGGTGTATCACTGATAAATTTACTCTGAGTTATTAGACTTCCTCTTCTAGCTGCCTGATGACTGATAAGCTGTAGCAGAGTCACTTTAAAGCACACATTAGTCACTGTGATTCCTCACCGCCCTGTACTGAAAGTGGTGACTCATCTCTGTGTCTGACTTTCCACTATGAAGCACAACCTTTACCCTCAGTAACTAGGTGGAGGGTTTCACAAAACAGTTTAAAACATTCCTTCCTTCTGTGCTGGGCCCCCCACCCCACAGCCAGTAATCTGCAACTTTGTGAGCTAGAAAGGATGTGGGGCATCAGATGTGCTGCTAGGCTCTTAAACCTTTACACCTTGCTCTTTTTGAGAAGGATCTTGCTTTGGGTAGTGGTTCTTCAACAGCATCTGCAAAGCTATAGCAGAATGAAAACATGGAGCAGCGAGAAGCCTGAAACCCTCAGACAGAAAGCTACATAAATGCCTGATGATCTAGAGGCTTCTTTTGGCATTCTTTTGGAATTATTTTGCCTGGTAAGACTGAGATACTACAGTAACTTCCACTCTTTGTAGAGTGTTTATAATAGTCATTTTTAATGAATGGAAAAAAGGATGTAAGCCAAACATTTCTTTGCAATGTCACAAAATACACAGTGATAGAGCACCTTTTCTTGCCTTTATACAAAAGCAGCTGATTCAGAGCTTAAGTATCAATTCAAGTTAGCAGACGTTTCTGCCCAGATCTGAAATACTGAAACAGGCTCATTTTGGAGAAGATGGGTAGGAAGAATTAATCTCATTTTTCTGGAGTGAAGAAGTTGTGAGGGAGTCTTTGGCCTGTTGGCAAAAGGTCAATATTTCTTTTGGCTCTGTTGAAAAGGGTTTTAGCAATGTGCATTGGCAGTAAAGACAGCCAACACTGTCCAGAGCTGTATTTAATAGGAGCAGAGCCAGTATTCATAGGGCAGTGATTATTCCTCTCTGCTCAGTACTTCTTAGCTGTATCTAGAATCCTTCTGTCTAGTTTTTAGGTCCTTGATCCAGGAAAAACAAACTGGAAGCAAGCCCAGTGGAGGGACCAACAGGGTGGTCAGGAGGCTGGAGCACACACTGTGTGAGTGGAGGCTGCGGAGCTGGGTTGCTTCAGCCTTGAATAAAGGCAGTCTCAGGGGGACCTAACAGCAGCCCTTTCATACCTACAAGGAGGTAATTGGCAACATCAGAGCCAGGCTGTTCATGGTGGTGGGATGATGAGACATAAGGGGCATTATTTGTAATATAAAAACATGATTTTTTAAAACAACAACAACAAAAACTTAAGAACAACAAGCTAAAAACACAAGCCAAATAATTTTCACTATGAGAACTATGTAGTAGGACAGGCTCCCTGGAGAGGTTGTACAACTTTGGAGGTGTAAAAAGTACAGCTGGATGAAGCACTGAGCAGCCTAATCTGATGTCATAGCTGATCATGACCAGGGGCCTGGATACCTCCTGAGGTTTCTTCTAAACTGAATTATTCTGTTAGCGCTTCTGATTCTATAGATATGACTCTGGCCATTCTCAAAACCTTTGTTTTAGGAAAGACTGTTAACCTGAAATGAAATTGTCTTTGTTCATGTCATATACATGTGGATTGTTTCCAGAATGAATTAACTCTAGCACTAAAAGATAACTAATTGCCATTTAACGCATACAGTGACCTTGGCTCTTGTAAGAGTAGATAACTGGGAGGAAAATCTAAGCCTGCCATGGTGCCAGGATATAAAGCACCTTTAAAGAGCATCAAAGTCTTAGTTAGGAAATATGATCCTTTGGAGTCCAGGGAACAAAATCCTTGAAAGATTCGAAGATACCTTCACATGATTAAGGAAAACCTACTTGGGAGTGTTCAGAAAAATTTACATATGTCTTATTCATAATTTACATATTTACATGTGCATATGCGTATTTTTATTAAGGAAAACCTACTTGGGAGTGTTCAGAAAAATTTACATATGTCTTATTCATAATTTACATATTTACACGTGCATATGCGTATTTTTATGCTTTCTTGGCACATAAATGTTTCAGAAACCTGGCACTGCTGTGGAACATACTGAATACTATAAGTTAAGAAAATGGGGACTAATATCCTTCTTACTAATAGGAGGTGTGAAGAAACAGAATTCCAAAGAACCTATAAAACTTAGATTGTACAAATAGCCAGTAACCTTGAAGCTTTTCCCTTCTACTATGAGAAGTGTAGGGATTTAGTCCTAAAAGACAGCTTCTGTTGGTACATGAGTCATTCTAAATGAGAGGATTGCAAAATCCTCCTCTCGAGAGGTAGAGGGAGTATCTGCTCTATTTCTCCTACTGGAAATATTTTTATACAGGGTAAGTGGTTAATGCTCTCTATAAAAGTTGAAATCTATTGCAAGGGATAATCTAATGCTAATCTCAGTTCTGAGAACATTTGAGTGAATACTGAGAGCGTTTGAAATGGTACTTCTGTACTACGAATTTATCTTACTTGTACTTTAGCATCACATGAGCAAGAAATGTGTTGGCAGCCTCTTAGAATGTAGATAAACTTGTAACTTTTAGATAAACTGCAGTTCACTTTGTGTGTGCATTTATATATCATAAGCATAGAGGTTGCACAGCTGAAACATTAACACAGCTCTGAAAATATTTTTACTGTAGAGTAATAGAAATGGTAAGCAAATCTATTAAACTTGGCCCTGCATACCTAAGTGTACTTTGCTCAGATCTGGTTTAGCAGTTGTGATTTGTTGGCTTGGTTGTTTGGTTTTCTTTGTTCCCCCAGTGGTCTACATACTGTAAGGCATGGAAGAAGGGACACTATAAAAACATGCCAAGATCTGGAATAATTTTAAAAATAAAAAGAGAAACCCCCAAAACCCAGTCTTTTTGTTGCTGTCAAGGTTGCAGAAGCTACCCAGCTTCTTTCCTAGTTCTGGTCCCATCGGTAGTCCTAAAAATTTGACTGAAGAAAAGGCAAGCTAGCTAACAGCTGTTTCCAGCTAATTGTGATATGAATAACAATATGATACTATAACTTTCATGTTCTCTCCGATGGTGTAATATTTTTTTCTGCAGTACTTTATTTACAGGCCCTTTTTCTGCAACTACAAAATACAAGAATATATTACAGCTGTACCAAATGCTTGAGCCAACCTTAACAAAAGTGAACAAGACTTAAAAACACTATTGCCTAGAAACCTTTTACATCTTGTATTTGAGTACGTAACTTTGCTTAATGTCAGAGTAGATCAGTCTGACTCCTTTGGACTCTATTGTTTCGATAGTATTGTTCAGATTTGGAACAGCAGGTTAAGACTTATTTATTTGAAAGGCCTTTGCAAATTGTGGCTAGTCAGGCCTTGACAAATTATAGAAATTAAAATATTTTGAGAAATGTTACAGAAGTTGCAAATACTGTATGAGAAGCACCAGTTGTGAGCTAAGTTATGTGAAAATGACCTTTATGTGAAAATTGGATGACTAACAAGCTAAATAAAACTGCTTGTTATTCTTAAGTTCTAGCATAAAGAGCCAAATGTAGATGTGCTCTCTTAGCTCAAAGCTGCACCCCCAGTCGACTATTTTCTTTTGAATGAAGGTCAGATGGGGATGCAGAAAAGTAAAGGAGCTATATATCGGAGAGAGTAGAAGCTCAGGATATACAGTTAAGACCCATCTCTTTTTACATCTTTTTCACTCTTAAGATTTTCCTTGAAATATTTTGTTCCTTGTGGCAATTCCAACTTCTGCTGTAATATTACTGGTTCAGAAGCTCTGCTCATTGATGAGGGTCTATGTTGATTTTTTAGAAGGTATTGAAGTGGTTCCAAAACCAAAACTTGTTTCTAAAGCCTGGGTGTATCCCTTACAGCAATTTTATTTATCCTTTTGAGGTATTTGACCAATTTTCTGAGTCTTTGAGTCTCCCCCAGTGGATGTTCCATAGCTTAGAGCAATTAGGCTTGATTTTCAGACCCTAGCTACTGGCAAGATGGCCAGGTATGTGCACTGCTACCTGGTTACTGAAGAAGTCTAAGGCCTACTACTAGGCAGTCTATGAGCATCTCCTGTTTTTGATATGGAGGCATTCCAGGTTCAACAACAGAAGCAGTAGGATATTTTACCTAAACTAACCTAACGACAACATGGAAGCTAAATGGAACACACCCCTCACAGAGACTTGGATGGATATGTAAACTGGGGCCAAGAAGTTGGCAGAAAAAACCTCTGTATTTCTGAAGTTGCTTCTACAGCCTGTACTGGAGGATGATGAGGCTGTTCATGCTCTGTATCTGTCACTTTTCTGGCCAGACTGGCAGCAAGGGACTGAGTGTCTCAAGCAGAGTGGGCTTGTCTTTTTCAACAACAGACTTTCTGCCTTCTTTTAGAATATGTGAGAAACAGGTTGCAAAGGTACTATAAAGGAAAACCTTTGTGTTCTTACAGATCACTGATCAGATGATATAGAGCACCTTGAACTATCAGTGTAAACTAAGGTTTGACCACAGTATGCACTCTGCTTGAAATAATCTTGATGAGCCACCAAAAATGGTAGATCAATATGCTTTACAATCCATTTAAAAGTACCAGGAAGGAACACAACTTTTTCCTGAAAGCTGTACATATAATTGCTTTGCTTAATAAGTTAATATAAAAACTGAGTGTGACTCTACTTTTAGCTTGTTAGGTTATTGTTCATCTGAAGTTCAGATACCCTTTGATCTTTAGGGCTTACTTGTATGTCATTGAATATCTGAAAATAAAAAACTTCCTTTTACTTATTTATGTTACTAGTGGGTTTAGGCATCTGTGAGGAAGAGAAGGAAATAAGGTTACTACTTCTGTGATGCCTTCTTTTTCAGTAAGTGCATAATTCTAAATGTTTTAACTGCACAGGATATAAAACATAGCAAGTTTTGCTGATGTGATTAGTGACTGCTATGTTAACATTGTGTTGAGAAGGGTCTTGACTCAGTGAATGCTAGGTAGGCTTGTGTTCTTAAACTTGAACAACCAAGTTCAGATTTTTTTTCCATAGAGTCACTTAAGTGTTCTGATGTACACATCAGTAGACAGAGGGAATAGAAGAATGTGTATGTTAAGAAAAAGAATTGTGAAAGTTGAGATGTTGTTCTGCAGTTTTAAGTAAGGCTGTTGCTTTTGCAGCTGCTCTAAAAGAATATTCTTAGTTGTGTAAAGCATGGGAGGGGTTGTTGCCTGGCTGCCAGGTTAAACATTCTCGTCTCTTGTGAAAGCATTTGAAATCACCACTTGTTTTCTTGGATTTGGGGTTTTTTGGTGGGGGGAGCAGGGAGGGTTTGAGAGTTGTTCAGGTGTTTTCTGTGTAAGTTTTCATATGCTTATTGATAAGGGATTTAGAAAAGGTCAACCAGTGATAGTGGATTTCAGAAACACTGCTGAAAAGTTTAGAAAGGCTTCTTGGGTGTTTCAGTATTATTGTATGAATCTCACATACCTGGGATCTGAACCTTTACCCCTTTTCTCTTTCAGCACTAAGAGCAGCAACTAGGAAATCAGTAGGATTTATATGCTGACCATGTTAAATGTCTTCTCTGTTCTGGGGGAATAAGGGAGGAGGGACCAAAACACAACCACTTGACTTTGGTTGTAGATTGTCCTTGCTATCAAGAGGTTAATTAGTTACTGGACAGGTTTTTCCTAAACAGGAACTTTTTGCTTAAGCCTGTGATGTACAGTTAGGGCAACTGGCAGCTCTAGTTTACATTGTGATGATTTAATTGTACATAAAGCATGTCAAACTGGCAGCTTGTATTGGCATGCAGGGGTGGTGATATAGTTAAACTTCTCTTAGAGGAACAAATGAAAATAATTATAATTTGCTGGTAGATAGTGAACACTTTATATGTGATACTAATTTTGCCATAGGAGCTGAGCAGAGGAATAAATAGGTACATTTCAACTATGGTAAGTAAGTGATTTCATAGAACTTTAAAGATGGGGTGGGAATAGCCTTTGTTTTGACTGGAGCAATGTCAATTCTGTAGAGGTGAACTGCATTCTTTTCTTTGTAGAAAATACTGTTACAAAATGTATGCACATATCTAATTATTTTTATTTAATGAGATGTTACTGAATTGACAAATGCAGCCTGAAATAAATCCTGTGTGATAATGAATCTTGCTATTTGTTCCTGTTTAAAAAAGAAAAATCTATTTAGACCTATTAATTCACTAAAGGACAAACACAGGTCCTTTTGTAGTGTATCCTGCATACAGGTTATCATAACTGAGGATCTAATCCAGAGGTATGGTTCTCCGTTTTGTGAGGTTTCAGACATTATTTAGTGGGTACTACAGTAGCTGTGTAGACACTTTGAAAACTTTTTTGGTTGAAATACTCATTTAGATCCAGGAAAATTAAATGGAGCTATCCACTGAGTAGATTTTCTAGATGAATCTAAACTCCTTTATGCCTTACAAAATAAAATGGTGTAGTACCGTTCAGTTTTCTGTCCTATCACCTGGACTAACAAGATTGCCTGACCTGTATGGACAAACCATTTTAATATCTGTAGGAAGCCTAGGGTCAAAAAGGAGATACTTTGTATGGAATGCCCCTAAGCAATAAAACTCAGTATCAATAAATTCTGTGGATCTTGTATTTAAAAAAAGAAAAGCCAGTTCCTAAACTGATTAGAGATTTATCAAGTTACTCAGGAACTAGGCTGGATTATTTCAGAGTAACCACCTGTCTCTAGTTCGCCTTTTGACTGTATATGGAGGTAGACTTGGATGGAACTTAGAATAAACATTTTTAAGATATTTGTTCAGTGTCACCTTACTAGTTCTGAAGGTCCTCAGTATCTGTTTTGGGTTGTTTTTTTCAGATGATACAGCTCTAGAGGAAAGAAAGATTTGTCGTCACAATTTTCTTGATGGTATCTGAAGAGTGAAAGCACAATGGACACTTTTTAGTTTTACACAAATACAATAGTCTAAGAACAAGAACGCTGGACTTCAAGGAAGAACGGACTTCAGAGAGCCCATAAACTGGTCACTGATAAACCTCATTTGGCCATACAGCTTGGGAATGAATACCATTGAGACAGCGAAGCTCGAAGAGCATATGGAGGGTCAAAACAACGACACTTCTAATGGCTACTCGCGACCTACTCTCTCCGTCAGTGAAGAGAACAAAAATGGCACTAGCAAACCAAAGGGCTTGTCTAATGGCTTGCGAAAAACAGCAAAGAAATACCCCGATTACATCCAGATTGCTATGCCTGCTGAGTCGAGGAACAAATTTCCTCTGGAATGGTGGAAAACAGGCATAGCCTTTGTCTACGCTCTCTTCAACTTGATTCTAACAACTGTCATGATCACTGTGGTCCATGAGAGAGTACCTCCAAAGGAGCTAAGCCCTCCCTTGCCTGACAAATTTTTTGATTACATTGATCGTGTGAAATGGGCTTTTTCTGTATCAGAAATAAATGGAATGATACTAGTTGGATTGTGGATATTTCAGTGGTTGTTTCTTAGATACAAGTAAGTAACTGTATTTCTTTCTCTGCTGTATATGATGAGAACATTGACTTCCCTCTTTCACTTGGGGTAGAAGAAATCTTGCAGTAGCAATACTGAGGAATAGGGCTGGCAGGAAAATGACAGAGGGATGACTTCTTTAGAAAGTGTTCCAGGGTGGATGTTGGATATGGAACCAGAGGTTTCTCCTGATGATTGAATAACGGATTTTAAATTGGCATTTCTGACACCTACATTGTACTAGTAACATTTATCCTGGGCTTTTCAAAGTATGTTTACTGACATGGTGATGTTTAAACAGGGAGAATCGTGATGATGTAAAAATCTCATGCAAGTTTGAGGTACAGCCCACTGTCCTCTACAGCTACACTAGAAACTTTTTCCTTTTGTATTCATTTGTTTAAACTAGATGTAGTTAAGTCAAGTATGTGGTTATGGTATGGGACTAAGGAGAAGGCCACTGAGCTGAGGAAAACCATGCCAGACTTCACAGCTAAGTTAGACTGAGGCCATGTTGAATTGGTTAGATAGCTTTGGTGGGAAC
>VZZY01014199.1:104707-119690 GCA_013400335.1 Eurystomus gularis | reverse complement strand
CCTTCGCCCTGCTGCCGCCGCCGCTGCTGAGGAGGTGGGCGGTGGAGGTGCAGGGCGGCGGCCGGGTCTCCCCCGCCTTCTCCCCGCACGTCTTCCTCACCGGCCTCACCAAGATGTACGGCAGCGTCTTCCGGCTTTTCGTGGGCAGCCGCCCCATCATCGTCCTCAACACCTTCAGGGCAGTGCGGGAGGCGCTGGTGGAGAAGGCGGAGGTGTTCAGCGACCGGCCCTCCGTCCCCATCGTCCTCATGATCACCCACAAGAAGGGTAAGGGCCGCCCGGGGCGGCTGCTGGGTGCCCGGCGGGCGGGCCCCGCTGCCTGAGCTGCCGCGGTTCTTGAGCGAGAGCTGCGGGTGGGGGCCGAAGCGGTGGCGAGTTACAGGCTGAACCAGCTCCTCGCTTTTTGCTCATCCGGTGTGTCCCTTGCTCTGGTGGTGGCAGAAGGCACAGAGAGAAGGTCTCCCCTCGTTAGGTGAACCTGCAGCATCCCTGCGCGCTTCGCAGGGCCGTGGCGTGCACATCAAAGGACGTCGCGCCGACTGAAACGCCTCATCCCTTTACCTCTGCTACAGGAACGGGAATGCTGCTTGTGCAGGGCCTTAAGGAGCAGCCACTCTGTCACCTAGGGGCTTTCTGGTTTTACTTATATCAGGAGAAGAAATTTCAAACACTTCCTCAGTTCTTCCCGAGGTAAGGAGGGCTAAGAGCAGGCTCCTGTGGCACCCCATGGCTGCGCAGCCTGTGCTGCCTGCGTGCAGCCCGCTGTTGCAGGTGCGTTATCCAGCTTGTCCAAACTTACTGGGCATATTGGTTGCGAGTTGGTTGGGTTTTTTTAGTAGGTCAAAGGAGAATTTATTAGCTTTTGCAAAAAAAAGGGGTATGGGGAGTTTAATCACACGATGGCAGTATCGCAGTTAGAATTTCTTCATGTTTAGTCTTCAGGTTCATTACCCATTTCGGTGTTTGTAGAAAACTACCTCTCACTTCTCAGTTTAGGAGTAGCAGCCCAGGAAGCTTACAAATGTGCTTACTGCATTGTGAAACTTGTTTATCTCTCTTTGTTTTTGAGGCCAGAGAAAACTATTAGTTAAGCGCCTGAAGCTTTTTGTCTTCATTTTTTTACTGTGCTAGAATTACCCCAATGAAGATAAGAGGAAAGTGAGGGACTTAGATCATGCTTGTTAGAAAGCAATCAGATACCATTGCTGTAATTGCTTTAAAGGATAAAAAACCCCAATAAATTATTAATTATACTGGTTTAACGATACTAGCCTGAGACAGATTGTACTGGTATGTAGTTGTTGTTATAGTGCATGAGTATTTTTAAGTACAGTACATTTAGCAAGGACTGGCGGAGAAAAGAGGAAGAGCAGTTAACATTAGATCAGTTTTAGTGGTGCTGTAGGACTGCATGTTCAGGCTCGTGTAGATTTCGATTTCTTTGAATGTTGTGGATTTTGTATGCTGCTGCTTCTCTGCAGACAGTTCTGTTGGACTTTTTTTGAACATGGTAGCTCAAGAGTAACCAGGGCATTTAGCAGCTTCCACGGGTGGATGTTCCAGGGGGAACAAAAGTGTCAGGAACCAGTTGTCCCGTGTGTGCCGCAGCCAGGCGCAGAGACCATGCCTGCCTGTGCTGCGCCAAGGACGTTACGTTGCTTTATGTTTAGTTTTATCTGGAAGGTCACTAGAGCTGCATTTGGACATGAGGACTGTCCTGTGAGGGTTGCGCAGTTGTCTGTAAAACACACTGAGCTGTTGTGTATTGCTTACGTTAGCTGATGCAAGTTGAATTGCTGCAGATGCCAGAGGTTGTGGAATGAACTGCAGGGGAGGTGCATTTTGAGTACACAAAAGGAAAAGTCAGTGAATATGAGCAATGTGGGCCTGCCTGGCCTGTGCACAAGGAGGTTCTTCAAAAGCTGCTGAAACTCACAGCTGCTCTCAGTGGATTAGCTTGGGTTTAGTGGTGGTATGTAGGAGATGACCAAACCTCTATGATGCTACATTTGTGCTACTGGGAAGGCAGTTGCTGCAGAACTGGTGGGGTAAGAGGTGGGCTATACGTGTTTTCTGAAAGCTTTGTTTTTTCCTTTTGTATTATAGGTACGGTGTGAATCTCTAACCTCAGTTTTCAAATATCCTCCGTAAGAGCTCTGGGCTAACAAGTTCGTGCAGTTCGTGGTGGATGGGCTACAACACTCAAACTGGAGGCCTCTCAAGTTTGGTTTGGGAGCCTCTCACACTTACATTTCAAGAGTTAGTGGGTGCTATTTTGCTATGGGTCAGGACAGTGACAGTTGTGTTCGTACTAAGAGGAAACAGCAGAAACAGGATGATTGTGTAACTTCAGACCTGTAGCTGGCAACTTGAGTACTACAACACTGGGATGCTTTGAGGCAACAAGTGTCCATTTTGGATTCCTACATCTTTGTTCTCTAAACAAACTACCTGGTGTAAACTTCTGGGGCTATTTTCTTTTAAGCTACATTTTCTCTTGTACTTTTGTCTTTATTCTGTGCTGACCTGCTGGGTAAGTCATGGAAGAAAGAAGGGCTTATCTCAGTGGTATGTGGCTCTGTTGTATGTAAGATGCAAATAAAATACTCTGCCCGGGAGAGAGCAAGTAAAAGTATCAGAATTGATAAATGCTGTGTTTCAACAATGAGTAGCAAAGAAGGAGACCTTCTTGGCTCGATAGGAAGTGTGGTGAGAACTTAAGGGAGAAGGCAGAGGTCAGTTCTTAACTGCAGGCTTCTGCACACATGCCTGTGGAAAGAAAAATACTATATTGGGGGGAAAAAAGTAGGCTTGGGCATTTTTATTTTAGCAATGCATTTTTGTGTCCTGTAGCTATGAGAGGTAGCAAAGACTTGAGCTCTAGAGGGGATGGAGCTTGAGAGGTCATCTGCCTTTATAGTCCAGCCCTGTGCACATGCTGACGTGGGTGTCAGACAATATAGAAGTTAAATGTTGTGAATTCTGTGTTTGTCAATGTTGCAGGTATTGCAGCAACACTAAAGCAAGCAGTGAGAAATTGGGGGGGAGGAATTAGCCTTTGCCAGAACTTGCTTCTCGTAAGGATTTGAATTTTTCATCTAAAAAAGGAGATGAGATTTTCTTCGAAAACAGTGAAGTACTATTCCTTTATGATTGCCTGGCAGTGAGACAGTTGGCGGTTTTCTTTCTTCTCTAATCTGTGTTATTGTAATTTTATGCTCTTCTTCCTCCTTAATCTGTTTCCTATGTTATTCTTTTCCAATTTGCAAATCAATTACTAGCATTCTGTGGTAGTTTGGGGTTTCAGGAGTTTAGGAGTCATCACGCCATGCAAACATGCCCAGTGCAGGACTGCTGAAGAGACTCTCTAAGTGCGGGGAGCTTTGTTGGTGGTATTAGCCTTCCCATGTGGCTAGGAGGCTCTTCTTTATGTTCAAGACAACAGGTCTGTTTTCTTTTATGAAGGTATTCAGATTTTAAAACTTGATATTCCTAATGACAGAAAAGAGAAGAGATAGTGGATGGATAGTCTGTTTTGGAGTTGTTTGTTGTGGGATAGAAATAGTGATAACATTAGTTTTTTTCCAAGAAAACCACATTTCTTCCTCACCCCAGCCACAAACCCTGAAAACCCAAGTTGGTTTTTTGCCAAATTCAGCCCCAAATAAGCCTGATTTTTCATCTATCCTGCTTCAGGACACCAGTTCTACCAGGAAACATTACTTGAGAAAGGGAATCTGAAAAGGTTTTGGTTCTGTTTTTAAAAATATCAGGAAATAGACATTTGAATAGATTTCCTAAAGAATGTCTTCATGCAGAGAAGATGAAGTTCAGATGATTCTCAGCTTGTTCTGATTCTTCATAATGTTCTGCTTATTTTATTTAGGGCTTCTGAAACTAGGTCATATGTTTGTATTCTTCGATCTGTTACTACTATTAGTAGATAATGTACTCAGAAAATCTGACTAGAAAGATGCTGAGCTTTGTTAGACTTAACTATTTAAACTTTTGGGATTGCAAACCCTTCTGGGTATAGTTATCTTATTTACGCATCTACAGATTGCTGTTTCTAGCTATAGATTTCTTATTTATTCTCCTTTTTGCATTAGAGGCTATGAACAGGAAGTAGTAGTAGAAATGTGCGTAATGTTAACTATTAAAACATGGTGCATCTTTCTACTGTTAATTTCTTATGACCGTTTCACTTTCTTCTAAATTTAACATTAAGATTTGCAGTTGACGGAGTTGATGTTGCTTTTATAAAGTAACTTTTTATTTCCAGAAAAAAAACAATGTGTCATCACTTTACTAGAAGAACAAAAGCAGAACTAGCCTGTGTTTTGGTGACTTTAAACTTTCTCAGGCTAACTGTGAAGTACATTAGAAATAGCAGGTTGTGTATTTTGTTAAGCTGCAGTATCTTTGGTGTGGTCTGTTAATTCAACAAAAGAGATGTTTCTGTTTGCAAGTGAGCAATATTTATACTTGAAGCTAAAGGATTACATTTCAGTGGTGTTTGATGATGACACAATCATGCAGAACAGGTGCCTGGAGGCATCAAAATTGTTGAGATGCAAATCAAGTAGGTTTTTGCCAAGTGGCTCTGAATCGGTCTTCACCTTCCCATTTTGTTTGCAGCATGCGTATCCTCTATTGTGAATATAAGTATAGAGAAGTTTGTATAACATGAAGGGGAAAAGAAATGCAACCAATTTATGTTTTAATATCTTCTGTTCTGCCTTGCTGAAGGAATTAATGTCTCAGGGCATTGAGGAGAAAAGGCTATAGCTGACATAAGTCCCAGAGCAACGGTTCCTGCAACATTGTTATCATTTGTGATAAAGCAGGTTCGGTACTTTTTCCTCCATCTATTAGTGTCTTGCAAAGACAAATAAAACTATTAATGTAACTGTTATATTCATTTACTGCTTGGGAACAGAAGGGACAGGATTTCCCAAAGCTATTATGAAGAACATTGTGTTCTTCCTATAGCTCCTAGCTCAGTGCTTGGGATAGATTTTCTAGGTATCGTTTCCTCTCTTCTGGCTCTTGGGTTGCAGGCCTGTCTAACTATTTCTTCTTGAAACTAAAGTGTTTTGGTTTCATACTCTCCCTTTCTCTTCTAGGTGTTATTTTTGCACCTTATGGCCCTATCTGGAAGCAACAGAGGAAGTTCTCTCTCTCAACACTGCGTCATTTTGGAGTAGGAAGACACAGTCTAGAGCCTAAAATCATTGAGGAGCTGAAGTTTATAAAGGAAGAAATGCTGAAACATGGAAAGGATTCATTTAATCCCTTTCCAATCATTCGCAATGCAGTGTCCAATGTTATCTGTTCCATGGCCTTTGGCAAGCGTTTTAACTATGAGGATGTTGAGTTCAAGACGATGCTGAAGAACATGGCCCGTGCGCTAGAGCTGAGTGTGAGCAGCTACTTAATCCTGGTCAATATCTGCCCTTGGCTGTACTACCTTCCCTTTGGGCCTTTCTGGGAACTTAGGAAAACAGAATTAGATATTACTGCTTTCCTGAAGAAAATAATTGCACAGCACAGGGATACACTGGATGCAGCAAATCCCAGGGACTTCATTGATATGTACTTCCTCCAGGTGGAAGAAGAAAAGAACAACAAGGAGAGCAGTTTTAATGAAGACTACCTATTTTTTATCATTGGTGACCTCTTCATTGCAGGTACAGACACTACTTCCAACACATTACTGTGGTGTCTGCTCTACATGTCTCTCTACCCAGAAGTACAAGGTAAGACTATTTTTATTCTAGGTGTTTTATTCCAGACTGTAAAGCTCTGGATGGATGTTCAGAAATGAAGTAAGGAGTGACAGCAGAGAAGTCATTTGGAGTGCAAATAGTACATGTGTAATTTGAAAGGCTGAGATGTAATCAGACCTCTTCTATCCTGCTCTGCTATGATGATCTCTAGGTTAGTGCTATATATTAACTGTCTTAATGGCCTGTCAGTCTATGAATTTCTTCTGGTTTGGGACAACTTTTATCTTTCCCAAGTAATTCCAGGAAACCTTAGCATGTTTCAGAAGCTTTGGCAGTTGTGGCTTTCCAAGCGTATAGTAGTGATGTGTGAGATAAGTAGTTTCTTACAACTCAAATTATTTGATGGTGCTATGATCTGATTATTGTTTGTGGCAGAGTTCTAGAAAGTAACTTGCAGATTTTTGTGGATATGAAAAATGCCAGTGGTGTTGGAAAGGTTACAATATTACAGTAGTACTTGCTAGAGTTATATTTCAGGACTTCTTAGGAGAAATTGCCATTGCCAAAGCTTTAAAATTAATTTAAATTAAATATTTTTCTATACTGAGACTTGTTACAGTACATACAGTTGCAAAGCCAGGATTTTCTTTAGTACTATTTAGCAAATTTAGATGGTTGATTTTAAGAAAAATAAAGTAATTTATTTATTCATTTATTAGCAGCTTCTCCTAAAGTCCTACACAGCAACTGATTTCCATTAGAAACATTGTTGGGTATATGCAGACTGGAAACCTTGGCAGGATGGACAAATTCTACTTCAGTAATTCTATCTCAGTTTATAGTAGTGAAACATTTCCCCAAGAGATCACTGCTTTGCCCAGACTTCTTGCTAACCTACAGTGAAGACGGGTAAACCTCAAATTATCTAAGTACAATATAAACCTGGAATACTTTTATGAAGTATTGGAGATTTTTGAGGTTTTCATGTGCTGCGGCTGCTTTGCAAATAAGCAAACATACTTGTTTACAGCACCTAGCTGCAATAATCTCTTTAAATAGGTCAAGATCATAGTTTATTGCACGAAGTCAACCAAATTGTTGAGCAAAGATTGCAAAATAGGGCGTCAGGTCAGTATATGGGAGTTCACCAGGGACAAACAGAAAATAAAATTTTATTGCAGAGGCTTATTCTGCTATTTTTAATGATTATTTGTTATCACTGCTTGACTTGATACACAGTTACATGTATTAGATAGGTTCTAAATTACACAAATCTATCAGTTTGGTGTTTTTTAACCCTTTTCCCTACGGCCTGGTGCTGTACATGTATGTGCTGGTCAGTTTTCTCTCTTCTGCTGGTCTCTTAACAGTTTTATTGCCTCTCTGATTACCCCTTTCTTTATGCTGTGGCTGTTGTCAAACAAATGTAAATAAGCTCAGTAGTCTGGGATGTATTGCTTAGTTCTGTGATGTAATTCTGTTACCTCTGGTATCCCATTCCTATGTGTCCTGGTTGCCTGGGAGTCTTGCTTGGGCCTCCTTTCTTTTTTTTTCTTTCCTGCTAATATATTTCTCTTATCCCCTAAAGGAAGTACATGAATTGCATAACTTTTAGCAGTGGCACTTAGAAAGACAAACAAAGGGCTATTTGGAAAAATTCAGAAAGAATGTATTTGTCTGCGGAAGCCAGTTCTGCTTTTTAGATGGAAAAAGAGAAGGGTGGGTGTGTGTACAGGGGGGCATTGGGGAGTATTTGGTTTGGTCTGTTCCCTGACTTGGTTTTGTTCCTTGACTTCTGAATATCTGTGAGATTTCTAAATATATGACATGTAATGAAGAAGTTCAAGTAACATGTTTAGCAGAGAACTCTTGAAGTCTACGTCTTTGCAGTTGGTAATGTGAGTAGCACTTTGGCTGCTTTCTGTATAGCTCCACATGTCTTTACAAACTCCAAAGAAATGTTGTTTGGGATAAAATGCTGGTGTAACATTTGGCATGAGACAGTCGTCTTATTTTTTTTATACTGAAAACTTTACTCATTTAAATTTCCCTGGATGTGCATACCTGAATACAGGGCTGTAATGTGTCACTAAAGAAAGTACTAAAATCACACAAAGCAGGTACTGGAGAGCCACACCATTAGCAAATCTCTCACTATTGAGGTTTTTTTTATTCTGTGTTCCTCCAATGAGAACTTGTTTTCCTAGCAGTAGGTGGCAGCAACTGTTCGTTGAACGCAGATCACAGGGTATTTCTGAGTGCTTCTCGGAAAACAGATGAACTTTATTGTATTGAGCTTTTATTTAATCTTGAATCAGTGCTAAGAAGAGAGAAGAGCAAAAAGTCAGAGTATCAGCAGCCTGGTTTCTGAATCTTGGAAAAGGCAAGCAGGACAACCACAAAATATTCAGGGTATCAAGGGTGAAAAATGACTTCTGTTATTTTTGATTAAAGATTAATTTTGAGGTAATCTCTTTCCAGATTATCTTTTGCTGTGTAGCCAGAGTCCAAGTTACTTGGAAGAAAAGACGTGTCATCCTGTACGTGGATGAAACAGATCTTGCATCTTGGAAACTTGAATGAAGAGAATTACTTGTATGCTGAGCCTGTAGTGAGATGAAAGGGGGAAACAAATATTTTGACAGTTTGTGCCTCACATGAAGGAGAGGGGAGATAAGCCCGTTAGCTTCTGGTTTTCCACTGCAGAAGAGCTGTGTGGTGGAAGGAGCATCTGCTGCTGCCTTTTGAGGGAGCTGGGAAATAGCTGAGTTTAGATTCTGTGAATGGAAAGTAGGAAACAGCAAGAACAAGTTAAATGGCTTCAACACTTGCAATAATAGCACCAACATTACTGCTTCAGAGTGGGGTACCTAACACAGCTGCGTGAAAAGCTTTCCCACCTCTTCACCACCTTTCCCAGTTCTGAGAACTGGATCTCCCCAGGGACAGAGGCCAGTCAGGCACCCACTGGCTGCAGTCTCCCTTAGCTCACTTTTTTTTTAATGCAGGCCAGAAGCTTGTTTTCACTGTTCAGATTACTGCATAGTTAAACTCTTAAACTAAGATCATGAATACGTTTGGAACTGGAAGAGAGCTTTTCCTGTACTTTTCCGATACAGAAGTGCTAGCAATGCCTGTCATCTCATTAGCTTTACTCTTTGACAGTTGTCAGGATTGCTTGGTGGTTCTTAACTGAGTCTGTTCATAAAGCTTATGTTGGCATCATTATTTCAGCTAGGGATCACATATCTTGTATTCATTTTTGACAAATCTATGTGAACAACGAAGCATAGGCAAATGAAATGGAGGTGATGTCTTCTCACATGCTGTGCATCTTTTTTATTTTTCTTGCTCCTTTTGAATAGAGAAGGTTCATGCAGAAATTGAAGCAGTTCTAGGACGTGACAAAGTTCCCTCCCTTACCCACAAGGCTCAAATGCCCTTTACAGAGGCAACCATTATGGAAGTGCAGCGGATGACTGCAGTTGTTCCCCTTTCTGTTCCTCGAATGGCCTCAGAAACTGCTGGTAAGCATTTGTAGACTTGTTAATACAGCTTTTCTTTTGTGGCTGAAGGTCTGATGGGATGTCAAAGACCTCATTTATGCATTAGACATAACTCAAGCATGTAAAATGCTGTTTATAGAGTGCAGGTGAGCTTGAGATGCTCCTCTTTAAGAGAACGTCTGACCTAACATGCAGAAATCTTCTAATTTAGAGCTATTTCTTTTCTGGAGGTCAGCTTATGTTAACTGATGTGCTTGGTGGTAGTTGGCAGCTGGGACTCCACCCTTCTACCCGAAACAGGTTTTTGGTCATCTAACACAGGTCTGAAAACATCACTTTGGAGCAATTCGTTTGGTAAAGCTTGAAAGGCTTGTGCCATTGAGCTCCATGTCTATAGAAAACAATACTAAATATCCTTTCCCAAGTCATTTTGTTGGGTGTATTTTTTTCATAAACATAGCTGGGACACTGGTTAAAGTTGGGCAGGGGGCAGGGAGGGGATGTACCAATACTTGGCTTTCAAACCCAGTAAAGAATTGATCTACTGTTTTAAATGTTTTGGGCTTGCAGGACAGTGAGGCGCGGCAAGCTGAAATTAGACTAGTCACTTCAAAACCCTTTTGTGATAACAGTTCAAAACCTGTCCGTCTTCCCTACCTCCACCTTCACTGTGGTGGGGCTCTGTGACAGCACAGGAACAGGAGGATTCTGGGTCACAGCACTTCCACGAAGCAGAGTGCCTTTCTGAGGATTGCTGCTGCCTTTCCCCACAGGGAGCTGTTGGTGTAACCTGATGTCTTCTTTCCAGCTGCTCTGGCCTTTGTGATTCTGACTCAGGCAGGCTAACAGAGATCACCTTTGCCTTAAGCTCCTGCTACATGCACAACCCACAGCTAGGGATCCGTATCGTTTTTTGTGACATCTAGTTGTCTTTAATAGTATAAGTCTTCCATGTTTACTCCTAGCAACTTGTCAGATCCTCTGTCTCTGTGCTTTTGTTTAAAGTGCTGCAGGGATATACCATTCCTAAGGGCAGCGTGATCGTGCCCAACTTGTGGTCAGTACACAGAGATCCTAACATTTGGGAGAAACCAGATGAATTTCAACCATCAAGATTTCTGGATGAAAACGGACAGCTAATTAAGAAAGAGGCATTCATTCCTTTTGGAATGGGTAAGATACCCACTGGCAGTCAGTAGCTGGTTGGGGAGTGGGTGGTGTTAGGGTAGGGTCTTGGAGGCGTGAGATGTAAAAGTTGCACATAGGACCAGTTACAGAACTTCTTTTATTATTACAGTTGGTGGCTTGCAAAACGGGTTGGGTTCCTAAAGTCTCCACTTGCCAGGCAGAAATGAGAAATTACGATTGTTGTTGGATAATACTTTTGCTGTGCATGTAAGTGCTGTTAGTGTGAAACAGTGCAACCAAGCAAGGCTTAGACTCAAATATGGGAGACGAAAGCTTCAGAGTTCAGAGCTTAATGGTGGCTCGAGCCTTTCCATGTCTGGACTATGCTAGCATAGGACTTGCATGTGTGTTAACGAACGGATCCACAGTATAAAACCAGTAACATGTCTCTTCTACCTGTTCTTTAGGTAAACGTGTGTGCATGGGAGAGCAGTTGGCAAAAATGGAGCTCTTCTTAATTTTTGCAAGTCTAATGCAAAGTTTTACCTTTTTGTACCCTGAAAATGCTGCAAAACCGTCTATGGAGGGAAGGTTCGGTCTGACTTTAGCTCCATGTCCATTCAATATAATAGCTTTGAAGAAATGATACATCATCAAAAAGATTAAGCAAAGAAATACTGCACTTTAAAAATCCATCTTTAGTTTGTTTCCAGCTTCTTTGGTTACTTTCTTTCCAGAAGAACACCAACTATGTAGGTTAACACTTCTGGAAAGATAATTTTTTTGGTAAGCTGTTGCATTCCACAATGACAGCGTAGTTTGCAATTTGATTTTAAAGCTTTGCTGGGCTTAACCCCTCTGTCTATAAGCTATTACCGTCAGTTTGTCAAATGTCAGTTATGGGAGAATGGTCCAAAACATCGGTTAATGCTTTAGCAAATAGTAATTATTAATGTTTGTAAAAGCAGTACGTAA
This sequence comes from Eurystomus gularis, assembly GCA_013400335.1. Taxonomy (NCBI): domain Eukaryota; kingdom Metazoa; phylum Chordata; class Aves; order Coraciiformes; family Coraciidae; genus Eurystomus; species Eurystomus gularis. The sequence goes on along the minus strand of VZZY01014199.1, from coordinate 108,352 downwards.
ACATTTAATTTACCAAATGAGAGAAGGACATCAACTAGTACCAAAAGGATTAATGAGTGAGAGGGTGCTAGCATTTTCTGTGTAAAGAAGCATTGTAACTGAGCTTAAATAATAACAAATACTTCTTGGAAATGACTAAATGACACTTCTTTTAACCTGGAGGATTCTTTCTTGCAAGCAACTCTAAGGTGTAGATGGGATTGAATCCATCGGGATTCCTGGATCCAAACATTCTTGACTATCAGGGCTCACTATAAACAAGTAGAAACCAACTCTGAAAGAACAGGCTTGGAGGCCAAGTGAGTTCTTGAATATACCATGTTCTGAAGATGAAAGGAGTGTGCAGCATCTGGATGCAGACGTTTTATCTCAGAATACAAATGAGAGCAGATTTCTCTAACAAGAACCAGAAGTCTGTTCTCTCTGGTGCCAAGCAGATGCTCGAGATGACATCTGTGCTGCTGCTTCGCATGCGCTGTTTTCCCCACGTCAGCAGTGGCTGCAGCCTGGACAAGACCAACAGCCTGCTCATCAGGAAGAACTCTACATGTGTGATCCTGGAGCCAGGGCTTGCACTCAGGGTTTTCATTTACAGCAGTTCGGACGATACTGCCACAACCTGTTTGGCTTCAGGAGTCTTACCTCAAATACGGCATCAATACAGCACTACAGACACTGGTCTCAGATGTTTAGGCATGGAACGTGAGGAATCTGCCAACCTCAAGGTTTTCTCTTTGTTATCTTCCACATGGAGTGAAAACATCTGTACTTCATACAATATTAGTGTATCCGTACCTTACTCTTCTCACATGCAAAATTTTGGTGCCGTTCACCACTATCAAACCAATTGGCAAGGAAACCTGTTGTTAGGTGTTTTGGGAGGGGGCCCTCAACCTTGCCTGTTATTTGAAAGATCTCTCAAACATCAGGAGTGATCTTCTGGGGGTCATGCAACAATTAACCTTTAAATAGTTGTTCTTAATCATCCTTAAATCCTTCATACACCTTTAGATCTTGCAGAATTTCATATCAAATGAAATAAGTACATAGGTACTCTTTTAAGGAATTTCCCCCCTGCCACCCATTGGAGATCTAGAGAATACTTATGGTCCTCCTAATGTCAAGTGTACAAGACTGGAAGGCGGAATTGACTGTTAAGTGGAATTGTGTGTTCCACAGCAGAAACTAATGTTAAATTGTAAAAGAAGAGTCAACTGTTCAGCTTTACATCAACCTCTGGTTTTGTTATTTTTTAACTTGAGCCAGGTAGTGCCTAGCAAAGACTGTCAGATAGATATTTTTTAATTTAATTAAGGTTTTCTGTTACCCTGTCACCCCCTGTACCTGTTTCTGTTACCCCCTGTACCTGGGGGGGTCAAGTATCCCACTGTTTGTGTGAGAACTTCCAGTTCTTACAAAGTCAAACGTTAGCCTATATAGGTAGGCCCATGCTCGTGTTAATTTTTTGCTTTGTATGAAATTTTTGAAAACCCCGTAGCACAATAAAAAGTTGAGTTTGGTACCAATGCTAGTAAATTTGCACTAAAAGCTGACGGTATCGGAGTGATAAGCACTTACTTCTTTAGCTTTTTATTTTCCAATAAATAGATTCTGTATAGTTGGGATTTTTGTCTGGAAATCCCTGAAATTGTATGTGCTTAGTTGCAGAGCTAGAATTAAGTACTGATAATATTTATCTTTCTGTTGAAATGCCTCTTTAAGCACCACAATGATGTTGGTGTGCAGCTGATCGCTTGTATAAAATACCCGTCCCTTTAATCAATGAGAACACTTTTGAAAAGCACTTTAGTTTGTTTTTTTTACAGATTCCAAAGAAGACACAATTCGCATAATCCCATAATATGTGGGATTGTACATACTTGTCTTTGTTTTGCCTGCTGGGTTTAGTTTAAAATCCGACCTTTGAAAACCATCCTTTGAAAATTACCCTTCCACAAATAGTACTTTGAGATGCATTTTATGGTGATACCTGTAATCAAATGTCGTGTAGTGCAAGGAGCTAAAAATACCGATGTGAAGGTGTCACCACGTCAACATCTGCCAGAACACAAGATGCTGTTGGAAATGACAATGAAGTCCCGCTTTTCATGCCTTCCAGATGCACTGAAATTTTCACAGGATGCCATGAAAGTAGCTAAACAATAGCATAAAAGCAGCAAAATGTGTGTGGTTTTAAAAGTGTGTTGCCATCTTTGCTGAACTAAGTAAAGTGGTAGCAGATTTTTGTTTGTGTCTGTAAATGTGTCCTTCCGCTCCCTGTTTTTCAGAAGGAGAGGAAGCATCTCAAATGCCTTATTGAAAAAAGTATCTTTATGTACCTGGGTGGCTATTTCTGAATGCTGAAAAACATCTTTCTTTCTAAAAAGGAGTTCAGACTTTGCTTCAGTGTAATTTTATTTTTAATAAAGTAATTCCAAAGTAAGCGTTTGACAGTTTCGTGTAGTCATTTTAATGAGTCCCACGTGTTGACTAAGCTTGTGGTGTTTGGTGTTTTACATCTTACAAAGAAAGCTTTTGAGTGAGAAGATGCTACAAAACATGTTGTATGAGTGAAGGAGATGGGGGGGAATACAGTGAAATTGGGAAAATACAATGCCAGGCATGATACGATCAAATGACAGGAGAAGTATGTTTTAAAAACACTGTTACTCAGAATAAAAAGAGATGGAAGAGTAGAGATAAGGAGGATAAAAGGGCAATTGAGTTGTCACCAGGAGGAGATGCACAGTCTGAGGAAGGAGGTGGGAAAGAAAACCACGGATAGAGTCAAGGTGTAGTTTTGTTGGACTCCTGGCATAGAGGGGTTGGAGAGCAGAAGGCAGAGAGAGAAGGGGGTGCCTAGGGAGAGCCTGGGGTGGGGAGCAGAGAGCTGGGGAGGGAGGGAGCCCAGGGAGGGGCAGGAGCTCTGCACTCAGAAGGGGCGGGCCAAGCAGGAGAAACCAAAGTGTCTGTGGAGAAGTATGTGCGAGTACCGGTGTGTAGGAGAGATGGGCGCTCAGGAGCAACAGCTGTATGCGGAAATCCTGCATCTTACACCCTGGAGTTAGGTTGTAGGTAACTTGGCACAGTGCTGGGGGGGTTTTTTAGGGAATTTTGTTAATTACCTGCTCAGCTGTCGTCTGTATACACAAGGAACAGCAACTCTGAGTCTCTGTGGCTGCTGCTCCTGACTGTCCGCTGCCGGATGAGGCCGAGTGAGGGAAGCGGGACGTTTTTGCATTGCGCTTTTGGTACAAAGTGCAGAGACGTGAGAATCCTCCCCCTTTCTTTTCTCTGAAAAAAACCCAAGTTGCTTAATGTTTACCCCGATGCTGACTCCAGTATAATAGGCTGTAATGGCTGCGTCGTCAGCTGCCGCGGTTGCTGACTTGAAGTGCCGGCCGTTCTGGCGATAAGGGGATGAGACGGGAAATTCTGGTGGTCGGCGCCTGATCGGATTCGTTCCTCAGTGGTGATAAATACGGCTTCCTACGTATGAGTTCCAACTGAACTCATCCCCTCTAGTTTAGAAATACCCTTAATGACGGAGAGCTTCGAAGTGTGAGAAAACGAGCAGGTGCCGCTGGGGTGTGAAGGTTTGGCAGCGCCGGGACGGCGGCTGCCAAGGGCGGGCGCAGCGCGGCC